>CAIGRB010058242.1:0-27823 GCA_903798255.1 Fraxinus quadrangulata
AAATCAAACTGAAACTATGATAATTAACCAAATTCAAACCGAAACTGAACTTAAGAATACATAAATCAAACAAAATTCAAACTGAAACTATGATAACAGATTAAGTGATTAACAACCTGTTTTGCAAAAACTTTTAACACAAACTCATGCCAATTGCCAACAATTTAACTTATAGGAAAAAAACAAATTGCACAAAGAGGAATAGTTGTTGGACTTACAGGTTGAATTGAAACTGTTAGATTCACCAAATCCAACCAAGTCTAGGACTGGTCGGCTGAAAGCTGCTGGGCGGCGAGTAGCAATTGCGAAGCTGCGGGTACGGGGCTGCGGGCTGGCGGTTGCTGTCGAAGGGTGGAAGAAACTGCTGCGGGTGCAGGCTGCTATTTAAAGTTCTACGGGTGCGGGCTGCTGCTACTACGATCGGAGGCGGGAGCAGGGAAAAATCAGGGGAAAATCAGGTTGAATGAAATGGTATGAGTGGTCTTTGGGCTGGGGTGTTTTGTTTTTTGGAATGGCCTGGGTAGCTTTTTCTTGGGGCAAGCCTTGGGCTGGGATAACATTTCAAAAAAAAAAAAAAAAAAAATCTGATTGAGCCCAGAAGTTCAGGGTGGGCACAGGTCCTACTGGGCTCCGCCCCTGCATATTAGAATTGCACAATCTTTTCGAGCATTATATGGGGATGTCAATTTTTGCAAGCATAATCCTCGAGATTTGATAGGAAAGTAGTCGGATAATGGAGTAAATTCGTTGTAGGTTTTCACCCCAAGAGGGCAAAAGTATTGAAATGGAAGCCAATCGAGTAAAACGGCCGGAGATGCCTACTGAAAGGTCATCATAGCTGACAAACTTATTTATTATAGGGATGAACTTGTTGGAATTGATAAACTTGTTGAGCTAAAAAGGGAAAACCTCTCAAGAGAAACAAAACTAGAACTATCCAATTCATAGTTTTAAGAACTAATACTTTTTTCTACAACTACATGATCGACCACGGTTGTAAACCACCAAAACAAATACCCCAAACCAGTATTATGTAAAACATAGCTTCAATCCGCCAGTTGAAATACCATATCCCTAACTCATAATATCGAACTCACAAATCTGCAATCTACCATGACAACCATTCGAAACTATCACAAAGAAAACCAACAAATGCAGATAGAAAAGCTTTACAAGGATACCAAAAGGTGATACTCATTATGTTCGTTGGACCAGCCACATAAAAATTAATTGTATAAGACATCAATGATTGGTTATTGTTTAGTGAAACAAGTCCTACAAATGGTTTATGTTTTTTTACTGGGAACTTTGTCAGAATAGTCACTAAAACTATAAAGTTACTTGCATTCGTACAGCAAGACACCAATTGTTCTTGAAAACATAGCACACCAATTACTACTACATTCTTATTACAATGTAAGTGGAATTATCTTTGCTTGTAAGATTGTATATGTATATTTCTAATCAGAGATGAAGATGCACATGTTCAATTATTTGACGAAACTAATATTTTAATATGTTTACTTGAATGTTAAGATACACGTGTTTAGATATTTAACGACACTAATATGTATGTTAGATGACACAAGAAAATACTAAGGCCAACAAAGGGAAAATGAAAATTAACAATTAGGGAGAAAATATACAAGCACTTGTATTCAACTCTGAAAAGTATTACAAGTAACCTCAAGCTATCTTTGAATGCTCTTTCTCACTTAAATTGATTACAAAGGCTTCTATGACCTATTTATGCTTCCAACTCATTTGAATAAATGCTGGGTCATTTCCAATGGTTAAGATTCACTTTCTAGCGCTCTCTACAACATTTTTATGTGGGAACGCTCTAGCACGGTTGTACTACAATCTTCCGAATATGTTAGACAAGTTTCTTTACTTTTTCTTGCACAGAACTTTCTTGATACACAACCCTCTCTCATTACTCTTCATTGTTCTAGAATGCTCCACCAAGGCCTTCCTAGCTAGGAACTCTGTAAAACGGGATATTCTTACACCACTCTACAACATTCTATGAGTTATTCTAGAACTCTTCTATATCTCTGTACATTTTTACCAAATACTCAAACTTCCGACCTATCGCACAATCTTAGCATCTGGCTTTGTGTGGTCCATAGCACTACCAATGCATCTTTTGGCCAGTGCCTTTGGATGCTAGCCTTAATTTTCACTATAGGATCTAGCTTTTGGCCTCACTACCTCCGGTTAGCTCATCACCTAGCCTACAGATACTTGCCTCGCTGCACTCTTTTTGCATTCTTGGGTGCAAATTTTGACTGCTACCTAAATTTTTCCCTACCTTATGGAGCTGTAATTTTGCAAAATAAAGCACCAACATATTTATACGTTTTGGTTAATGAAGCGATGCTACATACTCTCTCTCTCATGGAAAATATAAGATTCATTCATTTACAAACCTTGAGTAACGGAATACCAAAAAAATCAAAAGAAATTTAGTAACCCTCACTAAATATCCTTTGTTTTCTATTCTTCGTTTCCACAAGTAAGATGCAGAAAACGAAAAGGTTAGCGTTTAATTGATCTTATTTCGTACATATGTGGAATGGAACAGGTAAATTATTGGAACTCCATTAACAATATTAGTAAATTTAGTAGTATACATTCATGCAGGAAATATCTTCTTCATTTTCTTTTTATCATTTTAGAACTCATCAAAACAATGTTTACAATGAATGATTGTAGGGTCTCAGGGAATTACTGACTTTCGAACAATGAGAGATGTGTTCTTGAGGTATCCTCTTGATTGCAGCTTTCTCACTCCAAATTGTCGTTTTGGAAAGTAATGATCATGTGGCTGACAATGACCCTTTAACAGATATGCTCTTCGAACTTGATCACGAATGTTAGCATTGTAATCCAAAATGAGTATTCTCAGACTAGAATCAGGTGGAAGTTTAGTGACATCAAATTCCACATTATTCGACATGATAAAATTAACGTTTACATTATCCAGGTCAGTTTTTCTTTGAAAGAATCTCTTCATTTCATATCTGAATATAAAATTTTGATATCCAATTAAAACTTAATAATCATATAGAAAGCTCCCATAAAAGCATTCAGAAACTTAAACCAAGTCCAATAATTCAGAAACTGAAACTATGTTAATCAACCAAATCAAACTTAAATTATGAAAATCAACCAAATTCAAACTGAAACTGAACTTAAGAATACATAAATCAAACAAACTTCAAACTAAAACTATGATAACAGATTAAGTGATTAATAGCTTGTTTTGCAAAAAATTTTAACACAAACTCATGCCAATTGCCAACAATTTAACTTATAGGAAAAAAAAAATTGCACAAAGAGGAAGAGTTGCTAGACTTACAGGTTGAATTGAAACTGTTGGATTCACCAAATCCAACCAAGTCTAGGGCTGGTTGGCTGGAAGCTGCTAGGCTGGCGAGTGGCGATTGCGAAACTGCGGGTGCGGGGCTATGGGCTGGCGGCTGCTGTCGAAGGGTGGAAGAAACTGTTGTGGGTGCGGGCTGCTGTTGAAACGCCGGGTGTGGGCTGCTGCTGCTGCTGCTGCGATCGGAGTCGGGAGCAGGGAAAAATCAGGTTAAATGAAATGGAATTAGTGTTGTCTTTGGGCTGGGGTGTTTTGTTTTTTGGAATGGGTTGGGTAGTTTTTTCTTGGGCCAAGCCTTGGGCTGCGATAACATTACTTATTAAAAAAAAAAAAAATCTGGTTGAGCCCAGAAGTTCAGGCCCACCCTGGTCCTTATTGGGCTCCGCCCCTGCATATTAGAATTGCACAATCTTTTCGAGCATTATATGGGGATGTCAATTTTTGCAAGCATAATCCTCGAGATTTGATAGGAAAGCAGTCGGATAATGGGGCAAATTCGTTGTAGGTTTTCACCCCAAGAGGGCAAACGTATTGAAATGGAAGCCGATCGAGTAAAACGGCCGGAGATGTCTGCTGAAAGGGCAAAAGCATTGCAATACATTTCTCATCTTGATCACTTCCAATTGTACATAAACAATTACAGTAAGTGGTACATTGACAGATTTGAAATTCTTGATGTAGCTTAACCTTGACCTAATTAATATTTTTTTCCTTTTTAAATTTGTGTTACCGTTTCCATGTTGTGCTAGTTATGTATTTAACACCTTTCATTTGCTTGATCACCAAATGTTTGTGTAGTGATCTCCAAGAGGTTATTAGATATTTTAGAGCCGATAGCAAAAACCTTAGGTTGGAGGAGATAAAAATATATTCCTAAATCTAGATGATCCTTTGAGCTATTTTCACAAAAATTAACACGGTTGATTGTGTTATTAATTGACAAAGACATATAGTAGGTTAAATATACACGTACTTTGGGCTGGTTGATGCGCAAGATAGATAATTAGTTAAATTAGGCAAATCGAGTTTATCACAAGAAAGTGGATAGTACGTTAAATTTCTTTTTTTTGAAATTAATTGGATGATGGTTAAGTGAAATTATAAATCCCAGCACATTTTCAATTAGAGTTCTCAATTATTTTACTTTTACCTGCTTTCATCACTTTATTACTTGTAGATGATTTGTGCACTTGTAGTATTGCAATGCAATAGTGAATGCTTTCACATTCCCTGGTGTTTGTTTCGATATTGCTAGGCAAAGCTCTTTGTTACCTCTCCAGAGTCTCCACAATCATCCTTGCTAATTAACCCACTTCGGTATCAAAATTTTTTATTGAAGCTGCTCGATTTTGAAAGTTTGTCTCGGTCTTGTTCATGAATTGCTTAAACATATCTTCCAAAGAGAGCTTCTTTTCTTGTAGCAGTTGAGGTTGTTGAAAACCCGGTGGCTTCCCTTGGTTTTGAGTTTTAGCCAAAGAAAAATAAGGGGTTGTTGACGGTTGAAGTTTTGAGCATAATTGCTCACTTGATGATGAAGCTGTCTTGAGTACTTGGAAATCCCCAGCATTGTGCCCATCTCCATACACTTCACACGGGCATGGGAGCATAAATCGCGACTGCTAGTCTCATTTTGCCCATGTTAACCGAGAAAGCCGAATATGTATCCCTTTTGGTAGGAATTAAAATATAGATTTTAATTTAAGTCTAAGTCAACAATTAATTTCAACAATATATGTCAAGAGACCTACAAATTTTCAATCACACATTTCATCAACTATCAAAATCTACTAAAAATCTGATTGTAACCCCTACCAAACAAAGGCTAATTTAAAATACCATTTTCATGTCCTTTAATGCACAAAATGTCCAAGTATATTTCCTGTTATCTAGAGATGAGAAATGCGCAACATTTCTCAAAGAAATACCTTCACAACTTGTTAAAACAAATTAATTTTGTCTATTACACTGTTGAGTCATGTCTAATACTACGCACCATTTTCATCTTTTCAGTTCAAGTATGGCCACGGAAATAAATAACAATACCATTGAAATTGGATAAAATGTCCTAAATAATGTAGACAATGATGGTATAATGAGAGAAATTGAGAAACCAAACAATATGCCACGATTAAGACCATTACATAGAGATCAATTACACAAGCTTCTTTGATCAAACACGAAACAAGGCACTTGAAAGGCAAGAAAAATTTAGCAACAACTGCTGGTAGATGCATCAGATTCCAGAGGTTTCTGTTTGAAGATGTTCTTCTTGACGCCGCTAGAGCCTTCAGCCAAAAGACTCGGTGTTTCCAAAATCTGATTTAAGAGATTTAATATTGAAACAAGAGAAACAGAGAAGTGCTAAAATAACTAGAACATGGTTTGACTAAGCTTAAAAGAAAGTAAAAGTGACTTTTAACTAACTTTTTTTCTCAAACTTTTTTTAATAACTTGCCGTCTTTTCTTACTTTTAAAGTATAAAAGTTGACTTTTTTATAAAGAAACTCTGTCAAATTAAGTAACTTGCTTATTTCCAACTTTCATCAATAAAAGACATTTATTTCAAAACAAACTTATTTACTTATCAGTAAATTCACTTATACACAAACTTTTTATACTTAGCCAAACATGTTCCTCTTCCTCATATGTGGCATCGGTGATGCGGTTTGATGCTAACATTATCCTTTGCTACCGGTAACACAAGCACAACTAACTCGATTCGAAAAGTTTTGTTCAAGATTTAACTTAGGCAACATCTGCAAAATAACATCTTGAACATAAAAAAAAAAGGCTAAAACCATATCATGATGCAGATTCACGTTCACATATAAGACTTCATTTTATCAGTTGCACTTGCATCTAGTTGTTAGTAATATTTCAGTAAAAGGATCATCAAAATAAGGTTCAACGCTAAAATTTCTATCATAATTTAAAAGAAAATATGCAATAAAAAGCTCTTCATCTTGGTAAATTGTTGCAATGGTATTTCTAAATAATTATCTGCGAAAATAACCTGTCTATGTTCCTACTTAGCAAGTCCTGAACCTAGACAAAGAATAAATGTTGTGCCAAGTTGACAACTAGTGTAACATTTGCTCACATCTATGATTTTATCTGTTTGAAAATTTTATTGATGTGACCTTTCTTAATGACAAACTATACTGTACCCCAAACCAGTGAAGATTGGAAATAGTTAGCTAAGGCCTATCCTACAAGTGATGTGGCACTTTGCCGCCCACACTGCGCTGAGATAAAAGGTTTCCCGCTGTAATGGACGAAGGTAGGTAAAGAAATTAGTCTAAGATCATAAATTAGTGTAAAGAATTAGATATAGGGACATTTACTGGATAATCCTTTACAGTAGTAGGTTTATGCTTAGGGATGTTCACATCGCTTACATAAAAGGGATGCACAAGATAAAGAAAAAAATTGGGGAACATAGGATACAAACTACCATAATATACCAGCACAAAATTAGTTGAAACGGGTTCACATTATTGAGTCGGAGTTTAAATGACAAGGCCCAAAAAGTTAAATAGGTTGGGTATATGATTAGACTTCATTTAGGGAAAAGCACATCAATTTTAGTGCCTATGCTCTGCAAACAGGATTAGATAATGCAACAAAGCAACAGTTTTGGAGACAAGGATGAGGCGACAACCCCTAGCTAAGATACTATCTTCATTCAAGCGGATTTGAATGTTCATATGCAGAAAGGTAACTCGAAGTGAAAACAAAAAATTATAAAATTTTGGCTTCAGAGTTCTGTACAAAAGTAATACTCTTTTATACTGCAAGATGGTTTATGATTTGGAGTTAGCGGACACGTGCTTCACAAACAAAGACCACTTCGTATTATCTTTTAAAAATGGATAAAAGTTCAATCTTTTACCCTTAGTTTATCCTTTAGTCGAAAGACAAAGTTCATCATGCAAGGATTACTAGGTGCTGAGATCCTAACTACAGAGCATAGGTTACTGGTGATCTGGGAAGCACGGACACACTATCGACGACACCCGTACATCTCCGACACGTCGCCGACTGCGGCATGTCGGAGATGAAATGTAGATGGTTGAAAGAAGAAATGCAGACTGTGAAGAAGATGGCCACTGACTGTGAAGAAGGAGACTGAGGAAGAAGAAAGAAGAAAGTGAAAAGACATGATGACTGGAAATGCAAAGTTGTGAATGTAAGCCAATGTACTTTTCATTGTTGGCCCCAATAACATTTAAGGTGATCATTTCATGGCTATTGAGAACGAATTAAATCAGATGGTTCTATTTCTCAATCTTTCTGACTTGCTCCTACGGAACCAAGGTCGGAGTAGTGTTTTTACAAGAAATCTCTAGCCAACCTTCCTACAAGAGATCTTTTCTTAACATCAAGCGTGTTGGGAATAGATAGAAATGAGAACTCCAACGAATGAATACTATGATTCACATTTCGAACAGGCATGAATACAGTATAATGCATTTTGTAAAATTTCTTTTTGTAGCATATATTTAATTTACTTTTTTTCCCAGCTTCATTCTTTAATAAAGCAACATGTAAAATTTTATGTTAATTAATTTTTTTACCATTTTACCCTCCATTAAAAAGTCAAACTTACTTGTATACATGATGCAATAAATATAAAAAATTATTACTTTAGACTATAAAATTAGAATAAGTTAAAAATAATATATTAATCAACATGTCAATGACGTATATCGTTTCCGTGTCACTGCTTCTTAGATGGTGATTAATGCATAGTTATCAAACTCTTCTAGATGTTTACCCGACCATGGTGCATGTCTCTTTCAACTTTCAACTATTGGGTCACTCATTAGACCACATTTCTAAATAAAAATAAAAAATAAAAATGATTTACATGATATAAATTAAGCACAAGTTAACAATGCATTGCATAACAAAACAACATGCACATCTGCATAACATTGATTTCCTGATCACACTCATTGCATCTACAATATGGTATTATTTATGCAGAGTTCATGAAAGGTTATTACTTAGAACACTTGCTGGCATCAGCTAAACGGTATATCATTCATGTAGAGATTGTCAAAGATTATTCGCCCATCAGCAACCACAAGCCGAGAACCCAAAATCAAAGATAAATGCTCCAACTAATATGGTGTCAGTAGACAGGTTAGACTAGGCCGGGCCAACTCCCAAAGGCCAAATAAATCACTGTGTGCAAGATGCAGAATGATGCAAGAAACCAAACTAATAAAAGCAGGCAAACAGCTCACCCAAAGCATGCATGTAGGGTAGATTCAAAACCAAGGATAGACAAAAGATCTATGAGGGTGGAAGAAAAATCATACGAAAAATGTACTGTTACCATACTCACCTTCAAAATGAGTTCCTCAAAACATTGTTCCACATTGACCCGAGTTTTGGCACTGCATTCAATGAAGAGACACCCATACTCCCTTGCAAAGTCAATTCCCTCTTTTTTGCTAACAGTTCGTTCACTATCCTGAAAAAGTATTCTAGATGTGATGGTAATTTGGGACATTTGATTCACAACTGTAATGCAACAAACAACAAAAGAAAGCACCTCGCTGTAAGGGGAAAAAGAGGAAACATAACATGGGATCATATTATCTCATAAAATCTAGATAATGCCACTAAAAGATACCTTATCAAATTTGTTTCCTACGAGCATCTTGATACAATCTTGATTTGTTGAGTAGAGATCAATTTCTTTAGCCCATATATCAGAGAGATTAGTGAATGTTTCTCGCCGTGTCACATCATATACTGTTTCTTAATAAATGGTTAGGTAAGCAAACGTACAAAGGCTTCTGACTTATGTGAAGAGAACCATACTGGAAGCAAGAGAATGCAACTAAATCACTTGAAAACAGAAATCAGGTAAAATAGATCACGTGATATATTGAAAATTTATATGCTGTAGTATAATGTGAAATTAAAGTTGCACAATGCAACATATGAAATTGCACTAGATAAAGCAACAGTTAGGCATACAACTGAATATCAGGATGAAAAAATACAGGACATATCCAAGACAACAAACTTGCAAGTGATTCTAGAGAAACCAGTTAAAAGTGAAAATTGGGTTGAATAGATTTGATATGATGTTTCAGAGTTGTGCGTGTCGTTAACATCCTAAAATGCAAGATTATGCCATGCAACTGAGAGACACATCTAGATATCTATCAATCTAAATAATATAAGCCAGAAGCTTGGTTTGGGGGGAGAGAGAGAGTGGGGCTGGTGGTGGGGTTGGAGATGGAGATGGAGATGGGAACCCAAAGAGAAAATGAACTTCTATTTACACATCATGGGGAAAGACTACGAACTGGTGGTGATTACAGACGAACACAAACAAATATTCTAATATAAATCTCTGCCACGTCAATTATATCAGCCATTTCAGGTTCTCACACAAATTTTCTTGTATTTGCACTACATCCCTACTTTCATGATGCACTCTCAGCCATGACCGACTGAGTAGAGCCAATATATTCCCTTAGCCAAAATTACTTTATTTAACTTAGATCCTCCAATCGTAATATCATAACAGATTCTTTTTTCATTCAGCAGACTGGAGTGGATGACTCTATCTGCTATTGTAGATACAATTTTTTAAAGAAAATTCTATTGGAAGTACTTTAGGTCACAGACAGGAAAAAAACAGTGGAGACAAGGAAATACCAAATGGAAAGAACATACCCATAATGATTCCTTGAGCTCCTCTGTAATAAGAACTGGTCAAAGTCCTGAATCTTTCCTGTCCAGCTGCAATGAGAAAATAGATTGAGCAAACCATCTCAGATATGTAGCCTATAAAGCAAACTTCTAGGTTTCTAGAATACATCATTGATATAAAACTGAAAAGACATGGAAAAAGGAAATTTTCTATAAGAACATATGTAAGTAAGCCAATATTAAACTAGAAAGCAATTCAAGGTAACAGATTCCATTGAAGTCAAATTCAGAGAAAAAGAAACAAAAAGGGACAGAGAAAGCAAAGGAAGAGCTGCTCCTTCAATATTGGTATACACTATCATCTTTGCATCAATGTGCAAAGAGAAAAAGATAGCAGACCGTTTTGGAAGAAAAAATTTGCAGGAACTCAAAAATCTAGGAAGATAAAGAATATATACACAACAAATCCTAGTAAGATACACAATTTAACATTCCTTTTTCTCAAATACATCATGACAAAACATTATATTTACCAGTATCCCAAATTGCAAGCTTCAATTTTTTCCCTCCAACAGTAACATGCTTTACCTTGAAATCTACTCCTGTTGACAGCAGACAGAAAATTATGAGGGCAAACATAAGACATCTTAAAATAATTGAAGGGATAATAATTATCAACAACAACACATTACGACGATAATCTGCACACAACTGTTTCACGATTATATGCATTATTCAAAAGTACGGAAATACGTATAAACGTACAAGGATTTATATCATAAGATTCAACTAAGTTTTATGTTGGTTATCAACTTATACAACCCTCCTTTAACTACGCTTGAGGATTAGTCCAACTCAAATACAAATACAGATACAACTACAAGAAGAATTTCGCATAAAATTTTACCCCCCCCTACTTATGTAATACCAGAGGAAGGCTAGCCTGTCCCCTCCGTTCCTCCTTGTTGTATTTGGTTTATCTTGATAGACAAGCCAACCCCCCATTTACGCAATGGTGGATTTCAGTTTAAGAAAAACAGTTAATTGAATTTTTTTTTTTTGAATGAAAAGCCAACCAATCTATACAGCTAATGCATCACCCTGGAAATCAACCTGAAAGTGTCAACCAAGTAAACAACATTCCTAGACTACTTAGATGAACCATACGGTCATAATACTATGCTACAACATTGAAGAGTCTTCTCTCAGATCACCAATACCCCAAAAACTGGCAGTTAGCTTCAATTTCAGTCAAACTACCCACTTAATTTGAAACTGAAGAAACTATCGAAAACCCATATATTAGTTCACAATTAGCCTCGATGGCAGATCTAGCTTCTAGCTAGAATTCATCAAGGGTGCACTTCACGTCTCTAGTCATCTAACGTCTCTAGTCATCTAACGAAACACAAAGGCAGGTAATGTCAAGACAGATTGACCAGTTGACTTTGTGTAATGGTTGGAGCTCAACTTCAACCAAGACCAGATAAAATGCAATTCAAATCAACACAATAATGGATCAATTCAGCTGGGAATAAATAACCTAAGCTGGAAATCTATTAAATGAATTGAAAATTACACAGAAATAACAAAGAATAACAGAAAACAGAGAAAGGGCAGAATCAGAGGAGGACGAAGAGAAGAAGAGAAGCAGATTCAGAAAGAGATAGATAGATAGATAGATAGATAGATAGATAGATAGAATTGAGATATGAAGAGAGAGAGAGAGAGAGAGATTAAGACAGAATACAGAAAAGGGGGGAAATTCTGGTGCAAGCTAACGAGTTTCCAAATCTGTTTTTCATCCTCCCTATGTGCTAATTTTATATAGTCACAGAACGTTCTAGAATGTAGAGTCATGACACAGTGTAAGGGATTACTTGCCTGTTTCTGTGCTGCATTTTAATTTGGTTTTGATCTGGTTGGCATATTTCTCAAATATTTTACTTCCTCTGGATATGTTGTTAAATAATTTCTCAAGTGCTATCAGAATCCTACACAGAAATATGTTCCAAGTATTCGCCAACATATTCAAAATTTTACACATCTATTCTCAACGATTTAAATAACATAGATAAACATGCAAACCTTCTTTTTCCTTCCAATAATATGCAATTGTATACAAAATTAAGGGAGAGAATAATAGATTTACCTATTGTAGGAGAGAGATCCTCGAAAGTATCAGAAGTGAAACTGAGCAAAAGGCTACTTTTCCCGACACCAGAATCTCCAATCAACAACAGCTTAAACAAGTAATCGAATTCCGGAGGCGATGATAATGATGATGACGATGATTCCATATTTTTTTTCAATTTTCAAGTCCCTATAATCAAAATTTCCAATAAATTCATATATAATTCAAAACCCCCTCATAAAACAAATTATAATAAAACTAGAAAAACCGATAGAGAAAAAAACAGAGGACCCACAATTGAATTCAGTGAATGGGTAAGAACAAGATATAGCAGATCTACAGTCTACACTTTCAGATGTTAATAAGTGTATCAAAATATTCAGCAAAATATATATTTCGTTACTGATTATAGGTATAAATCGATCATTTATTGAATGTTTAAGAGGATGAGTACTGATATTAGGGGCCATGGACAATTATATTATTTACTATTGGCCTTTTTGTACATATTTTAATCTAGATCAAAGTCAAACATTTTTCATGGATCACACAGCTTTTTAATTATATATTTCAAAAATTTCTATCACAATCTACTAAAAATCTAATTTTAATCACCACCAATAAATTTTCTATTTTTTCAGTAGAATCTCTATTTTAAAAGAGTCATCCGAAAAGTATCTATAAATTTTGAAAGTTAAAATTTTAAAATACTCCAACAAACTTTTTATATTTAACACTTAATTTTAATACTCCTAAAATATATTTATTTTTTTTAACTAACTTTTCTTTAGATTATTTTATTATTTTCATACATTGAAAATTGAAGCGCTTTCAATGCATTTAATTATAAAGAGTGTTCTCCAAATTAAAATTTTAATTTAAAGAGTCTCTTAAAATATAATTTTAAATGTTGACTCTTTAAAATATAGAGTATCTCATGTTTAAAGAGTCTTTTAGAAATGTTCTAACACTCCTTGCTGGGCCGTCTATCACTAAGAGGCCATCTACATTCATACAAGGTCGCCTACTGCTGTGAGACACTCTACACTTATGTTGGGCTCCCTACTGCTAAGAGGCCCTCTACATTCATGTTGGGCCGCCATCGTTATAAGGCCCTCTACATTCATGTCGGGCTGGCTACCACTAAGGGATCAATGCACCACTTAACCATAAAAATACTAGTCAGTTGGATGGAAACGGCAAACAATTATCATGGCACAACCAACCCCTAGAAATGGAGGCCCATCATTCAAGACGTGGGGATAGTGGAAAGCTTTACGTAGGATTCGTGTCACGATAACTCTCCGTCAATTAAATAGCTACAGACATCTATAAATACCCATAAGGCAAAAAAGGTATGGATCTTGAAACCCGTTATTTTTCCTCTTCCTACGTAAAAGAATTACTTACTAATTCTGCACAACGGGGAAGAAAACCCCATTATCATTTTGCAGGTTATGTTCATTCATTGGAGTAACTCAAACACCTTACATCCCAAGAAGGACGTGGAGTCTAGTTTCTTAACTATTTCATTGACGCCATCTATGGAAAACCATTGAACAAAAAAGCTATGTCGAGGAGATGGACTAGGAGTGAAACTCACATGATCGAGAATACGGCAGAGATGAAGTTGGAGTCTATTGGAAAGGGTCACGACCTACCACCACCGTTGCAATACGTGACGCAGAACCAATTCAGTGTCTTGGAAACTCAATTGGCAGCCTTGATAACCTTCTAGCAGAGTCAAACGCAGAAAACCACAGCCTTGCCACAGAACCCGCAAGAGGCCGTACGCGAGCAACCACCCCAAGTGGCGCAAACAAATGGTTATTCCGCCTTTTACTCAGCCAGCAGTAGGAGACTTGGGGGCTACAGGGGTTGCAGTTTCGCAGATTCCCCAACCTATGATAGATTTGGAGAAAAAGATGAAGTAAATGATGGCCTAGAAGATAGATGATGCATTAACTAAAAGGAAGGACAAGCGCAGGCAAGTGATTTTGAAAGAAGATCATGTTGCACCGAAATCATGGCGATTCCCTTACCGAAAGGCTTCGAACAGCCGATAATAGAAGCATATGATGGAGTCACGGATCCACTACTGACCTTCGTAGATTTAATGAGACTCTATGTAGCCTCGGACGAAGTAATGTTCCAACGTTGGCGCCGCGGTCTATCAGAACGTTCGATGAGCTCTCTAAGAGTTTTGTGGCTTACTTCTTAAGTAGCAAGAGGAAAAGGGGGACGGCCATTGGGTTGATGTAAGTCGTACAAGAGAAAGATGAACCCCTACAGGAATACTTGGCTAGGTTTAGCCGGACAACACTAGGCATAAAGGACCTTCAAATGTCCGCATTGGTCACATGCGGAGGAAGCAGACAAAGTCACAAAAAATCTTAGAGAGGGATGTGAGGCAAAAGGTTATAACCGAAAGTCGAGTGACGATAAAAAAACCCACTGATAAAAGAATGAGGGCATGAGTAAGGGGCATGCTCAAGATCGATTCGTCTAGCAAAAGCGGTAGGAGGTCAAGGCCTTCACCCCTTTGAACACTCCACGCGCAAAGTTATTGATAGAAATACGGGACATGAAGGAGCTCGAATGGCCGAAGTCGATGTTGACTCCTCCCAGTAAAAGAAATCGGAGCAAGTATTGCCACTTTCACAAGGATCACAGACACGATACTGAAGATTGCCTACAGCTAAAGGAGGAGATTGATCGCCTCTGAGACGGGGACACCTGAGCAAATATGTGAGAAATGACAAAGGCAAGCAAAAGGTTAAGGATCGCCTTCCTACATCCAGAGCCGGAGTGATACATGTGATCACTGGTGGGATAGCAATAGGTGGAGAATCGAATTGAGCAAGGAAAAGCTATGCACATTCTGTTGGAATCTGCTCTATCCAGAAGAAGGCACGATTCTGTCAGAACATCACGTTCGGGGAGAAGGATCTGATTGGTGTGGCATGCCCCCATGATGATGCCCTAGTAGTTATGGGCAACATAGTTGATTTTGATGTCAGAGAGTGTTGGTCAACGGAGGAAGTGCAACCAATGTTCTTATATAGGATGCCTTTTGGGCTCGAAGATTTATCCCAAAGTACACTCTGACTATTAGTAAACACAACAGCAGTATCATGCAAAAGAAAATCCTCTTAGTTGCATGTGAACCTATCTCAAAACTCGCCCTGTGAGCTTTCCTAACACACAAGTCTCACAAACGTTTAAGAGTTCAATAAGACATTGACCAAGCAACATTTGGTCACTTAAAATATTTCAAACCTTTATTTCCTATGTGCCCTATTCTTTTGTGCCACAATTCAGATTTATCCTCAATAACACTAAGGTGATTTGCTTCTGTGTAGCAATGGTATCACACATCACGTGGTATACCCAATTTTGTTAGGTCCTTTCATGACAATTATGGATCCTTTCATGCCTTTTAGTGTATTATTATTAGCATTGAAGACATGTCCTTCATCTTCAATGATTCCCAAAGATATGAGATTTCTTTTTAGATCAGATTTATCCTCAATAACACTAAGGTGATTTGCTTCTGTGTAGCAATGGGATCACACATCACATGGTATACCCTATTTTGTTAGGTCCTTTCATGACAATTATGGATCCTTTCATGCCTTTTAGTGTATTATTATTAGCATTGAAGACATGTCCTTCATCTTCAATGATTCCCAAAGATATGAGATTTCTTTTTAGATTAGAGACATATTACATTTCTTAATTAATACCAATACCATCATACATCTTGATGCCTATCCCCAACACCAATTACAGACATCCTATGTTATCACCCATATAAACCTTTCTAGTTTCAATTTCCCTATAGTTGTAAAACTATGAGCTGACAGGACATATGTGGAATGTATGACCTGAATCTGAAATTCTGTCTTGACTAATGTCCTCACAAGACACAGTCATAACATGCAAGTTGTCCAATTCATGACCAACGGCTGCATTGTTCAATTCCACATTGTTTTGATCATTTTACTTATTTTTCCACTCGAAGCAATTCCTCTTAAATTGTCCTAGCTTCCCACAGCCATAACATTTCTTGTTACTTTTATCACTTGATTTTGATCTCCATTTTATTTTACTTTTGTTCTTTCTATTCTGGAAATTATTCTCTCTTATCACTCCTACCTTTCATAAACATACTTTCCTCTCTAGTGTTAGACTTTGACTCTTTCCTAACTTCAAGATCTCTAAACCTTAAGGCATCAATTACAATAGCATGTGTTAAGGTGTCTCTAAAGTACTTTATGGCATTCCTGACATCCTTATAGGACTGAAGCAATGAATTTAATATAATAACAACCAGGTCTTCATCATCAAACTTCTTGTCATTATGTGCAAGACTCTTCACTATAATGCTAAAGCCACTTAGATTAATTTCTAAGTCCTTTTCAAGATCCACCCCAAATCTAAATAACTTTACCAACAAGTAAGTTTTATTTGGCAATGTTTTAGTTATGAACAATTTATCAATTGCAGTCCACAAAGCTCTAACAGTTTTAGCATCATCTACTTGTCTAACAATATGAGCATAAAAATGCAATATTATAAAACGTAAGCAATGTCGTTCATTTCTTCAATTTCAATAGATTTAGCTTTCAAAGTATCAAAAAATATTCCAGGATCATCAATGGCTTTTGCAACCTTTTGTTGGACTAAAATAACCTTCATTTTCCTCTTCCAAATCGTGTAATCCCCATTTACATCGAATTGTGACTATTCAACCCTCAAACCCATATAAGATTCTGTAAAAGAGAGGTATAAACCCGAGACCATTTGGTAATCTTATTTTCAAACTCCCAAATAAGCAGAAAGACTTGAAAAACAAATTAAGCCCTTGTTTGATACTCATTATTTTCAAAATTCATTTTTCTCTCTTTTCTTTTCAACCACGCATTCTTCAATAAAATAATATTACACTCTAATCCAAAACTTTTTCATATTTTTTAACCACACATTCTATATTAATCTACTATTCAAAAATGCATTCTTTAACAAATAATGTGGCTCAAACAAGTGCTATTTTTCACAGATTTCAGTCAAGAAACACTTTATGAAATTAATCAATAAAGAGTCCTGTATTTTATCGAACAATTTGATACAATTTTGATCAATACAATATGAATGGCAGATTGCAGCAAGTGAATTGTATATATGACAAATGATCAACAGTGTCCAATTATTTATCAATTAACAACAACGCACTCAGAACAATTACATATCTCAATTACAATATGCATCAATAGTTATAATCATGCATACACAGGAATTTAAATTCAAAAGTTAGAATGGTCTCACCAAGAACTGTTGAACAACAGTTATAATTCTCAGAAACCACAATTGAAGATAGGTTATGAAGTCCAAATATCCCAAAACCAGATTAGTTAGTTCTAATCTCAAACTCAGGTGATGATTGTCAATTGCTAAAGAAAAACAGTTACATCACAAAAAATGAGTCAACAATCATAGCAATTACCGAATACACTTGTACCAATATTTTTTAAAAAAAGGGTTGAATCAAGAATGGTTATGTTCTACAGATCCTTTTCAACATCAACAGATAATATTTAGAAAAACAATTCAAAAGTTTTTGAAAAACAAAAAATTCCCAGAGGCCCAACAAGGCTCGGATACCAGTTGCAGGGATTTGCTTGTTCCCAATTGACAAAAACAGATATAAAAATGATAATATGCAGAAACATAAACAACGCAAGAATGCCAAAAATGTTGACCCTATTTAGCTATTGACCAATCTGGGAGGCTCGGCCACCAACCCAATCCACTAACTGCACCCAAGAAAGCCTCCAAGAGAGAGAGCTTACAAATGGAACAAAAAATCAGACCTCACAAGTTCTAGTCATCGATCCAAAGATCTCCTAAAACTTAACCAAGAAATACTCAACCCTTTCGCAAATATCAACCAAACGGGAAATAATCAGGACAGCCAAATTCGGACTCCAGTTTCTATTACAATATGCGAAAAAAACTCATATTTAAACTACAATACACAAATTTAGACTTGAATTCTCACGGACCCCTTCTAGTTGGTGAGGCTTGAATCTTACCAACTCTTATCGACTCTTAGTCGTGAAGAACAAAAACCTCGACAATTTAAACTACAATACACAAATTTAAACAATAAATTGTGTGGTTTCTTTCTTATCTTTGTATATTTATTCAATTCTTTTATCATATCATGTTTTTCCTCTCTCTTTCACACCTCGGAATGAATTGTCAGAGCTAGGAATGTTCGAGCGAGGACGTGACTTGACTAAGAATAAAACATTGTGAAAAAGTAAAAAAAAAATATCATAGGGGTTTTGCGATTGGGATTCAATTGAATCCCAATTTCCATTGTCTGTTTCCAATCTAATTTCCATTACGTAATTTGCAACGGACATGCACACGGCTTTGCACATTGTTGAATACAATATTTTTGATTTGATAGATATGTAAATTAATCTTGTTTTCATAATGGAAGATGTAGTGAAATACACTACGGTTTTCGAATGAAATATTATCTACCCAAGCAACGTATGAGACTGGTATATTTTGTTGAATTTAGCACCATTATAACATATTAATTTAATTTTTGAATTGAAAATCGTATAGGATTAATGTTTTTCATTTAATAAAGTGGATATGGTATGTGGAGTTGTAGTTGAATTCAAGATTTGCTATGCTGACTTTAAGCAATATTATGTACATACATATACATGGGTTTGTCAAAGTTGAAGCTTTGAAGTTTTCATGGGTTTTCAAACGTTGACGGATTACTGAGTTTCAATTACCAAAAATAGGTGTAATTTCTGGAGTCAGTAATTCTGATTTACTGAATTATAATAATGAGATCATTAACGTGTAGTGTATACTGAATTATTTTTAGTTACTTGAATTTTTCCCATCCTTTAATCCTGTAGTCGTTAATCAAAATTATATAGATCCAAAATTCATTTTTGACCTTCTGAATTCAAGGTGTTAGAAGTTAGGTTTCTTTCTGAAAAGTATCAGAATTATGTGCTATAACGCTATGTTTGATTGGCCAATTTTTTCCATCAAAAATCGAATCCAAATTTCATTTCCCACTTTTAGCTTGTTAGATGGCTCTTTTTTTCCATGGAAATAATTTTCTTGCTTTGCCATCACGTGACTGATTTTCTTGGTTTTTGGTGAATTGGTTTTCCCACCCTTTTAGGTGGTTTTTGTTTTCAATTTTTTTGGTAATTGAAAAAAATTCTAGACACGATGATAAAATTTATCATTTTTATTGATAATTTTCATGCAAAACAAAGTCAAACGAATGGTATTCGGTATGGTAACTTTTTTAAGTTTTTTTGCAATGAGAACAAATTTTAGATCCAATGGTAAAAAAAATTATTACTTTAATGGACAATTTCCATGAAAAACGAAGCCAAACGGACACCAAACTTTCAACATTTTCTAGGTGGAAAATTATACCAATCAAACACAATTAATTACAATTCCTAATAAAACAAATTCTAGGCAATTCAATTCCTTATAATTCATTTTTTTTTTCACCCAAATTTCACATTTGCAATCAAACGGACCCTAAGTCTATTCAATTAGGATATGCATATCAGTTTTTGGCATTTGTTTGAGTGTTATTGGAAAAAAGTTGAGCCGAGATTTAATTGAAAATATAAAAAGCGAGTACTTGTTGGCATACAAGCAAAGAAGAGAACTTTAAAATATTGTTTCATTTATAATATTACTGCAATATCGTCTTCGGTGTTTTATATATATATATATCTAGAAAAAAAAAATGGTCGTACGCTTTAACCAGCAAATGGGTGAAGTATTGGGCCAACATCTTATTTTATTTCCCAAATTTGACAATCCCATGATAAAATCAATTTAGAACTAAATATAAGAAAAAGATTTATGTCCATTTTTGAAAACAAGAATTAAATGATGAGATCAGGCAGTCCATTTTTGTGCCTTTTTTTTACCTATATAAGGAGATATAGTGATCGATGTGTAATCAATGTGAATTTTTCCAACAGTAACTCGTATCAGACGTTAACGCAGTCGAGGAAAATAAGAAAATGCAGCAAGGAGCTGTAGTTCTGATTGTATGGGCAGGGCCTGCTGGTTTAGCAACTTCTGCATGTCTGAACCTCCAAAATATTCCACAACATTGTTCTAGAGAAGGAAGATTGCTGTGCTTCCCTCTGGAAGAAAAGGTCTTACGATAGGCTAAAGCTGCATTTAGCAAAGCAATTTTGTGAACTTCCTCACTTGCCATTCCCACAAAATGCACCCATATTTGTGTCCAAAACTGGTTTTATCCAATACTTGGACAACTATGTTTCCCATTTTAATGTTAATCCACTTTATCATAGGACAGTTGAGTCGGCTTCATTTGATGTGAGAGAAGGAAAATGGCCGGTCATTGTAACTTGTAAGAAATACACTTTATAACATGGAAGAAAAATACGAAGGGAAGTATACTGTCGTCGCAACTGGTGAGAATAGTGAGGGTTATATTCTTAATGTCCCGGGGTTGGATAGCTTTCATGGGGAGGTAATGCATTCTAGCCATTGTGAAAATGGCAAGAGATTCGACGACAAAAATGTCTTGGTTGCTGGTTGTGGTAATTCTGGTATGGAAATTGCATATGATTTGTCGAACTGGGGAGCTCAAACAAGTATTGTCGTACGCAATCTTGTAAGTGATTCTGTTTATCGGCGTTACCAAAAATCTCGCTAATTTAAATCTTTCATTATTTTACTATTCATAAACTAGATTTTGCAACAGGTTTTCAACAATGGAATTTTTCCTTAATAAAATCTTGGCCTAATTATATTTTTCGAAAAACATATAGTTGATGTTGTTGCTAATCTTCTGTGCTAACACCTTTTTTGTAGTGTGGAAACATTCCCTAATTGCTATTTTCAAACTATTTATATATACACTTTTGTTCATGCAACATAAGATTTTGTTTGGCCCCTATTATTTGAAATTTTAATGGTTGGAATTTTTTATTTGAAAAATATATGGTTAAAAAAAAAAAAAGGTTTTGGAATTAAGTTTAATATTATTTTATTGGAGAAAGTACGATTTATAAAAAAAAAAATGAATTATAATTTAAATGAGACCAAACAGGGGTTAAATAAAACACACTATCACTATTACTCGTGACCTTAACCCGTTATTCTTTTTAGATTATGGACTATTATAGTTGATTCATGAATATAATCACGAAAATTTAATGACAACTTTTTCCAAGAATTGAATGCGATCATTATGATTCTATTTTTTATTTTCAGGTTCATGTTCTCACCAAGAGGATCGTGCAACTAGGGATGGTTTTATTCAAATTTTTCCCTTGTAACCTTGAGCATATTAAAACATGGAAATCTTTCTGATTATGGCCTTCAAAGGCCAAGCAAGGGACCATTCTATCTCAAAAGGATAACTGGTCGATCTCCTATTATTGATGTCGGAACAATGAGCAAAACCAAGGCACAAGAAATTAAATTGTGTGCTCCTTATTTTTTCACAAACCTTAACTTTAAACCGTAAAAATTCAACTTGAGCTGGCTTCTTACCAGATTACAAGAATAAAACTAAAAATATGTGGAAATTACAAGAAATGTCTACTTTCACATGATCATTTCTATCCAAAATTTATTCAATATCTATTTTGCAATATTTTTTTACCAAAATACCCTTGTTAACAATTTATAATTTCACAATAAAGACAAATATGTGCATACAATTAAAAATTATGTTGGCCAATAAAATTTTGACACTACTTATTTCAAAAGTACACATGTCAAATCACAACAAATACTATATTTCTCATTGACGCGGGCATTAAATATCCAGAACTACATTTCAAATGTCAAGAACTTTATGAAATGTAGAGAGCTCTCATGTTCGAAATGAAATCTTGTTCTAGACAAATGAAGTATCAAAATGAACATAGTTCAAATATCGGTAATAACTTTTAGAATGTCTAGAATGTCATTTCAATATAACTTATCATTGAAGCTACTTCTTCTTTTCGAAATTCGCGACAAATTGAAAAAACAATTGCTTCATTTTTCATTTAGGGTAGAACAGACAATTTAGTATTAAATTTGGCCATTTTTGCAAGAGTTATCAAAATTAGACATTTTTGTAAATTTCCCTAAAAATATTAAATATGTACCCTACGTGTCCATTTCTAACTTGAGTTTAGTTAGATGGTTGTACATACTACAGGTATGTTATGCACGTCTCATGCTCTAAACACTACATCAAATCATAAAGTTTTCAAATTAACAAACTTCGAGTTCAGGACAATATTTAATTCGAATGATTCTATAATTTTTGAGAAGTGTGATTGTTCGAGAGCACAATCATAATATTTTTTGAAAATATTAATACATGTAGAAACATGCTTCTTCAAAAGTAATGTCACGATATTCTTTTGAATTATTTATGAATAATTAAACAATATTCTTCAAAAAAATATCAGTATTTAAAATTTTACGATTATTTATAAACAACAAAATAATAATATGTATAAGTTTTGCTTTGAAATAACAAAATATTCTTCTCGAATAATAAATTATTTGTATGTAAGTTATGCTTCTCCATGAGCATTAACATATTTATCATACAAGACTTATATAAAGTTAATTTTCGAGACTAACACAATATTTTTCTAGAATGTTGATTTGTATAAAATTTTGATTTCTTTAGAAATATCAAAATAATATTCTTCTTGAATATTTATATAGTTGGATTGTGTTTCTTTAGGAACATCAAAACTAATTTTTTCATATTAAGTTGTGCTTCTTCAGAAATATAATGAGATACATATTTTTCATAAGGAATAAATTTTAGTTTATTTATAAACAACACAATATTCTTATGGAATATTGATATTAATATTAACAATTCATTCTACCTTTCAAGCTAAACAGTGCATTATTCTTCTTAATAGTGATATTTTAAATTCGTTCTACCTTTAGAGCAATGTAATGTTTTAAATTTAAAAATTTATGCTCTACATATGCAACAATGGAATATACTCCTGGAATACTAAAAATTATAATTTACATTTTTCAAGAGCGAATAATAATATTCTTATGGAATATTAATTATAATATTGTACTATTTCAAGAGTAATAACAAATATTTGTAATATTCAGATCTAGGAATACTAAATTAATAAACTATGTTTTTTTTTTTCTAATGAAAATTTTGTTATCAAATTAAAAAAGTAAGAGAGAAATATACAAAAATAATAGAGGGACAGTTAAAAGTCAAGTGTGACTTTTATTGAGAACCAAGGCTATTCCGTATTTATAAAGTTCAGTCGGAATAAAATAAACTCTTTCAGAGTAGATATAACTTACTTAAATATTTTTATGAGACCGAATAGATATCAATAGTTATCTCATAGTATTACAACAAATTACAAGCTTTTCTTAGGATTTTTACTTATTGAATTTTTAAAATATAATTACACAAAAAAATAACCTACTTCTAGTAGAAGTAAAAATTGTATCAACTAAGCCCCTATTTGAGCCACATTAAAATTTTCATTCTCATTGTTTTACTCATTTTCAACCACATATTCTTAATAAAATAATATTTTCCATCACATCAATAACTTTTCCTTCTTTTTCAACCACACATTCTTCATCAATCTGCTATTCCAAAATACATTTTTCCAAAATAATGTGGCTTAAAAACACCTTAAATAATAAAACTAGTTGAATCCTATAAATTCTAGGAATCTCATAAATAATAACAAAATCCTAAAACTAGTAGTAATAATTGATTTCTAGAAGAATTATCCTACATCAATCCCCCACTTGAAAAAATTCATCCTCAATTTCGGCTTAATAACATATTGGAAAGTAATAAAAAATTCCAACCACTTGACATTGAAAAAATGTCCACATGTTTACATATTCGATAAACATTTTTATCCTCCATACTTGCATCGTAAGACATCAACTTTTCTCTTACCTTGCTCGTGTTCCTGTCCTTAGGGACAATTCCTATGTAACATTCCTTCAAAAATGATGCTTTGTTCAATCCATCATTCTCAAATCCCTTTTGTACATATATAAACACCGTAATTTTCAATTCTTTCTTCTTCTTCTTCTTCTTCTTATTATTATTATTATTATTATTATTATTATCATTATTATGTTCTTTTTTAAATCTTAGAGAGGATCAATGAGACTTTTATTCTCCGTTTGTCAAACCTCATCATTTACTCCATGATTGGGCATGAGCTTTAACTTAGGCATGACATTCATAGTAGCAATTTCATACTTAGGCATGAGGCTCATACTTATTGTTGACTTCTATGTCTTTGGAATCACGAAATTATTGATTTCAACGATAGAATCTTTCTGATCTTTAATAAACTTTTCACGCTCTCGATTAGCCTTAGAAATCTCTTTTTAGGAGATTAATTTCTTAAAAAAAAAAAACTCTTATAATTATAAGAAAGCTGATAACCTAATAGAAATAGAAATCCTATCAACTAAATAAAAAAAGGTAAAAAACTAATAGAATCAAGGATCCCTAGTTACAAATAATACTTCAATCCAATAACTTATTAATAGTAGAATTGTCCAACATAAAAAAACTTTATGATTGACAAACAAAATTAAAACTAACCCATGTTGTTGACGTCAAAAAATGACTATGTCGATTTTGTCAACTTAAGTGATAATTTGTAAGAGGTACGTCGTGCTAAAAGAGGTAAATGGTGCTAAAGTTGGTGGATTGTACTAAAATTGTAAAAAATAAAAGGAAAAAGAAAAATGTTGGCATTAAGTAAAGAGAATGAGAAGTGTATTTCATACATCAATTGAGTTTGGTCCTAAGGGAGGCAATTACAATTCCATCTATGGGGAAATAGGCAAATTGACATGCTTTACATCAAATCAGCTACATTGCTAATTTTAATGTGTGTGCCGCCCACTTGATCTTGATTGGATGTTGAGGTTGGGCTCAATACGTCATGATGAGGCTGAGATGACAAGTCATCATTGTACGCTTGTTATTAGTTACAATTTTGGTGCATAATCATGATCACCACTTGTCTTGAAAGGATTTCTAGGAGGAAGGCGGTGATGTTACCCTTGGAGTGAGGAAAGTCAGAGAGTAATGTTAATATCCTGCATGACGACAATAAATTTTGAACTCAGATGGAGTGTCGAGCAGAGCTGAATGCGCCGATCTAAACTTGGAGTTCCGCCTCGTAATGGTGAGCTAGCCTGGAACTGAACATAGGAGACATTATTTAGGATATAAACCAGTTTTAGCATTTGACGACTTCTTAATTTTACAAAGGTCAACATTTTATGGCGAATAAATTTTCGCCCTTTAACCTGTTGTCTTGTTCTTTTTTTATATATATGTATATATAGGACGGGGAATGGTAGTTTCAGCCGTTGGTGACCCTTTTCCTCCCCACGATTGCTTGTGGGGAATGTTTCCTCCACAATTACATCACAACCCTTCATTTTCCCTCACTCGAGGGTCAGACTCATGACCAAGAGGTGTATGTGGTGGCCATCCACGAGCTGATCAGGTTTGTTGAAAAGAGAGTTCCAGATTTTGATACCACCTTTCTTCGTGAGATTTCTTCTTGAGACTTTATCACATCAGAAGGTAGTTTTGGCTGACATGATTGAGCCTGGTCCTTCTAAGGACTAGGAGGATGATTATATTGCCTCAGAGCAGGATGACCTACCTGATCAAGTTGGTGGCCAGAAAGGTGATGACGATCATCTTATTGTTTAGAGGACGTAGATTGTTTTGCAGCCTTTAATTTATTGAGAAGCAGGCTTTGAAATTTCGCGTTGAAAATTTGACTGTGTTGCAGCTGAGGCAAACTTAGATAGGATTGGGTGAAGAGCTCGTCCAAAATTCTACAAAATTAACACTTACAATCTTAGCTCATGCTAATGAAAAGCAGACTTTGAAATTTCGTGTTTGAAATTTGAATAAGTTTTGTAGCTGAGGCAAACTTATCTAGGACTACGCTAAAAAGGTCTTCCAGAATTTCCATGAAATTTTTATCTAAGTGTTGTAATACTTACAACCTTAACTCATGCTATTGAGGTGTAGGTTTTAGAATTTCGTGTTGAAAATTAGACTAAGTGTTGCAGTTGACGCAAACTTAACTACGATCAAGCCAAAGAGCTCGTCCAAAATTTCCATGAAGTTTTGTCTAATGTTCTTACACTGACAATCTTAGCTCATGCTATCGAGGAGTAGGCATTGGAATTTTGTGTTGAAAATTTGACTAAGTATTGCAGTTGAGGCAAACTTAGCTAGGCTTAAACTAAAGAGCTCATCCAAAATTTCTACACAATTTTGTGTAAGTGTTGTAGTACTTGCAACATTAGCTCATTCTGCTGAGGAGTAGGCTTTGGACTTTCATGTTTGAAATTTGTGTAAGTGTTGCAGGTGAGGCAAACTTAGCTTGGATTAACTTGTAGAGCTCGTCTGTCTAAGTGTTGTAGCACTTACAACCTTAACTCATGTTGTTGAGGAGTAGGCTTAGAGTTTCGTATTGAAAATTTGACTAAGTGTTGTAGCTGAGGTAAACTTAGCTAGGATCGAGCTAAAAAGCTCGTCCAGAATTTTCACAAAATTTTGTCTAAGTGTTGTAACACTTGTAACCTTAGCTCGTGCTGCTAAGGAGCGGGCTTTAAAATTTCGTGTTAGAAATTTGACCAAGTGTTGCAGTTGAGGCAAATTTAGCTAAGATCGAGCTGAAAATCCATTGCAGCTTTGTCAACCACAAAAGCTAAGTATGTGACTACAACTGAAGCTATTAAAGAAGCACTATGGATAAAAGGTTTGTTATATGAAATAAATGGATTGTCTAATCATGTGGTAGTTTATTGTGATAGTTAGAGTGCTATTCATAATGAAAGTGGCCTTATATGTTGCCCTAATTAGTTTTTGATAATTGTATTTTATACACTTATTTGGGAGGTTAAAATATCGATATTTGATAATTCTTTTGACAAAAATATATCCTAAATTATTGTATTTTATGTTATATAGTTAAAAGTCAATGGTTGAACGAGGAATTGGAAGAAACAAAAGAAAAATCAAGGAAAATGGCAAAGTTCAAAGTTTGAGAACCAAATTGCAAATATTCAATCATTGATTCGGACTACGAGATGATACTTCAAAGATTACTAGGAGACAATTGGATGGAATTAGAACTCAAAAAGGAATGGAATATGATTAAAATATTATCAAAATCAATTTCCAATCGCACAAGTTATATTCCAGATTTTTAGCCAAATATTAAGACCCATATTTGGCATAGTAAAAGTCGGAAATGGAAAATTACTATTTCTAGAAAAGTTATATCTATTTGAGTTAGATTTTCAATGGATTTGAATCGCTTCAATCGGATATCAAAAAAGAAAGTTATGGCCAAAATACTGACTATTATGCAAAGAAAAAAAATCTATGCGCGACGATAACTTTCCTTATTCGATTGGAACTCTTTTAGAAATAAATTTGGACGTGATTTTCAATCAATTTTCTACTCCTACAACTACCTAACAGTAGAATACATATTATA
>CAIGRB010058300.1:9513-23884 GCA_903798255.1 Fraxinus quadrangulata
AAAATTGATTCGTCACAATGTAATAAGATAAAAAGTAAAGAATACTGAGAATAAATGATTAGTTTGAATCTTTATCTTAAATGAATGATATTTTATAACATAGTGAAAATGATTGTCAATTCGATTTGACAATTTTCTCAATATTAGGAGGATGAATTAAGAAGTTGGAAATATACATCATTATCTAAATTTTCGCAAAAGACAATTCAAGCCAGAAGTTCGAAGGATAATTCATTTAAATATATTTATTGGCCAAAAAGATTAACAATATCACACATTAGATTTAAATGCTTCAACTTGAATTAACTCTTGGAATGACAATTTATTAATATTATATCTGATAAATTTATGGCATGTCTAAAACATGATGATATTCGATTCTAATAGAAAATTAAGCAATTAGCAAAGATGATTAAATTAAGGAGGCATATACTCTTGATGATTATTTAGACATAACAAGTTTTAAAACCCCAGAAGAAGTAAAAGTACTTGAAATAATGAAAATTGAGAAATCTCAATAATTTGTTTCATTCTGGAGAATGAAATAGAATTGAAAAGAAAAGGTCGCCACAACATCTTTGCACATAATGTACATCATCATATTATGAATAGAAAGAATGTCAAAATAAAATTATTGAAGTATATCGATCGAAGAAATGATTGGCCAAAATAAATTAATGCAATTCTAGCAAATTGAATTTACTAGATAAATCTGAAATTTTTGAATCTGCAATCCGAACACCTAAAGTGTATACTTATGTGAAATGAAAATAGAAAAAATCGTAAGACTAAAATACGACTCTTTACATAATAAATTTTACAAAAACTTGTATAAATAGATAAATTATTATGTGGCGGATATAATCACAAGTCTATTTTACTAGTCAGACAATGCATGAAATTTGTTATGCATGTAATAAATGTGATTATAGCCAACTTATCTTGTATGATTATAATATTATCCTTGAAAAATTTTATGCCTGAAGCATATAATTCAAGTGTTATTATCATGAGGGAGAAATACGCATTGTACCCTTTTTCTCTTGATCAATGTTTTGTCCTATTGAATTTTCCTAGTAAGTTTTTAACGAGACAACTTTTGTGGCGTAATCAAAAGAATAATGTACTTTTTCCTCCATTGTGATTTTTCCCATAGAAAAGCGAGATAATTCGCATGATAACAGAGAGTAATTTTAATTATTATACTAAAAATTGATTAAGAAGGGAAATTCTATATCTTAGCAATGCATCTCAAAAATTTAATAAAATTTTACTTTAATTTTTAGTACGTAATAAATTAGACTTAAAGTTATTACAAATCATTATTACTATTCGATTAAGGGTATTATTAACTTTAACTCAATAAAACATGTAGCCCTCGTGGGTTCGACATTTTACATACTACTATATTACTTGATCACGATCTCATTCACTTGTGGGTTTTCAAACGGTCAATGAACAAGGAATATTGTTTTTATTTTTTAGGTAAATAATAAATCACGTGATTATCTGGATATTTCTTTAAAATTGTTTTATTGTTTGCATTTATGGAAAACATACTAAATATTTGGGAAAAACTTTTAGGGTGAGTTTGATTTCGAGTATGAAATTTGTATGGAAAGAAAAGAAATTGTAGGCAATTCAATTACTTATAAATTATTTGTATAAACAATTATTAATTAAATGTGTTTGATTGGCTAGACGAGAGAGAGAGAGAGAGAGAAAGAGTGAATTACCTAGAAAATAAAAATCATTCATCCCTAAATAAAATATTTTTCTCATCAAATAATCAAAAATTGGAAAATATCATCCAAGAAAAAATTGTTAATGAAACACTCCAAAAGTAGGAATTTTGGTTGAAAAATAAAGTCAATCAAATACACTCTTGTTAAACACTAAACATTATTCCGATTAAAAAAATATGTTGAAATTTTGTTAAACTTTAGTTATCTACTTGATATGATTAAGGGGCTCACATTAAAATGACCTAGTCAAACCAATTATTAGTTTAAAAAGTCTAGCAATTATTTTTTTAGTTAGAAGGCCTAAAGATGCAAAAAAATGAAAAATACAAATTTTAAATGACTAAAATATCCTTGTATACAAAAAGACATTATTACCCTAATTCCTCTTTCATATTTCTATTTAACCCTAAATCAATTTTGGGTTCCATTTCTTCTTGTTGGAGGTCGATATCTCAAATTTTCTTCTTTCCTTATAATCATCTTCTCTCCTTCATGAAATTTTAAAATCAATTTTGGGTTTTTTCTTGGTTGGAGGCAGCCCGTGTGTTGAAAATATTAGATTTCTTGAATTCAAATTCTAGTTTTTTTTTTTAGCTTCTTCATCCTGATGAATCTGTTAACAGGTGCTTAATTTCTTGAAAATACCACTATTTGACTGAAGAATCAATTGTTCATATCATTGGGTTCTTGGAAATGAATGGCCATATGCATATGATGGGAAAATACTTGTTATCTACATTTCTTATTTTGTGGGTGCCCATGAAAGTTATTGGCATAACTGGAAATGCCATGTTCCTGCTAGTCCAATGGTGATGAATTTTGGAGCTTTATTTACATTAAACTCGGCCATTGGATGGTCGGTTAAGTTTACAATAATTGTTGTAGTTGATGATATAAATTCTAATCTTTGCATTCTTAAAGGTACAAAGTTGAACCTTTTCATATAGGATAAATTGTAGTGAACTTCTTGGAACTGTTGAAGGTAATAATTATAAATCTCATGAGTACAAGAAAAATGGTCATATATCCGTTCCACTTGCATGTGCCAAGTAGCTCATAGCGATTCGTAATTTGTGAAATAATGTTGCGACTTGTAGTTTTATTATTTTGTACTTATTTGAAGCAATAAATGATTTATTATATTTTGTAATCATTGTACTATTAATGTCTTGATATTAGATTTTGTAGTTATTGTGCTATTGGAACAAATTTAAATTCATTTTACGTTGCCTTACCAATTTTTTTCACATTATAGACAAACAACTTTTAAGTCGTTATAGTTGATGAAGATGCTGTTCTAGTAAGAAAAATGCATTGATTCATGTAACGAAATTGAAATCATTCCTGAGACACGAAACAATATTGACATCATTCTAATACGAAAATTACACTGATTCACATAGTGATATTGAAATCGTCCCTGAGACACAAAACGATATTGATGTTGTTCTAGTATGAAAAAATACTGCTTTACTGATTTTCATAACGACAATGAAATCATTATAGACAAATATAGCAACATAGAAGTTGTTATGTCAAAAAATTTGCATAGTGCGCGAGGTACCATTTTCTCTCGCGTGGTAAACAACTCAAAGGCCCACGTGCCAACCAAATTTTCTTTGGATTAACATTTTGATCCCCAAACTTTTATCCTTCGTTCAACGAAGATCTTTTCTCATGTAATTTTAAAAAAAGACGACAAATCATAAGTATCAAACTCAAGAAATAACATAACGATATCCGTATTATTTCAGTACAAATTTGGCGAGATTAAGATCAATATAGTTCATTTCATCATTAAAACGACATAGATATCGTTTTTTTAGTATGTAACGACATCGATATTATTATATATCAAACCATAAAATAATATAACATCATACATATCGTTTCAGTATAATTTTGAAGACATTGACATTGATTCAGTTCTAATTACAACTAAAACGATATAGATATCGTTTCCTTTCATACGTAACGACAATGATATCATTATATATCAAATTCACGAAATAACATTATGACAACAATATCATTTCAGTACAAATTTGACGAGATTAAAATCGTTCAAGTTCAAATCATAACTAAAATGACATATTTATCGTTTCAGTTCATATAAAATGATTTCTATATTGTCTAAGCTAAAACAGTGATTTAATAGTCCACGACCATCCGACATGCATAAGACATATGTAGGACGATTGAAATATGTTATCATGTAGATTCGATCTTACTCAAAAGAAACTATGGGAACATTTGTGTTTTCATAATTATCTACCACTTTTGACTATTTCGACAGAAAGAAAGTACTTTTGTTCGTTCTTTCTAAGCCATTAGAGTGGTATTAATCCACTTGATGACCTCTTTCAATCGTTCTACAATTGTGGAAAGCACGTCAAGTGATCATAAACGGTTGAATAATTGTTTTTAGCCAGAATGATATAATTGTTGTTTTATATGAAAAGAATCGATACATATACCGTTGTAGTTATGATTTGAACTAGAACGATTTCAAATTCATCAAATTTATACTAAAACGATATGAATGTTATGATATTTCATGAATTTGGTACACAACGATATTATTATCGTTTCAATATAATTTTGACAACATTGATATCGTTTCAGTTCATATAAAATGACAATTATATCGTTTCAGCTAAAAATGACGAATCGACTGTCCACAATCATCTGATATATATCCGACATATGTAGGAAGATCGAAATAGGTCATCAAGGGAGTTCGATCTCACTCAAAAGAAGTTATGGGAACATTTGTGTTCCTATAATTGTCTCCTATCTTCGAATTATTCAGATAGAAAGAAAGTATCTTCGTTCACTCTTTTCAAACCATTCAAGTGATATTAACCAATTTGATGACCTCTCTTAGTGTAGGCCTATGTGCCATCTGAGCATCGGAGATATGAAAAAAAAGGTGGCTTTGGATTTGAATCCAATAATGCTGGTGCTAATTCGGATAGTTGGGCAATGAAAAGGGAGGTGGGACGAAGAAATGATGGTGCATTTGATAGCTTGAGAAATAAAACGGGCAGCCACGATTCTGACATTTGGGGAAGGAAAAGAGAAGAGGGGACTGGAGGCAGTGCCAATAGATCAAACTTGAATTTACAGCCAAGAACACTGTCAGTAGGCGAAGGACAGAAGAGTGAAAATGGGAATGTATTGAAGGCCAATGGAAATAATCCATTTGGAGAGGCGAGGCCGATAGAGGAGGTGTTGAAGGAGAAGAGGCAAGATTTGAAAGAGATTGAGGAGAAGCTCGAGAGTATGAAGCTTAAGGAGGTTGTTGCAGGGTCCCCTAGAGGACTGGCGGCTTCGAAGAGGAGCTTAAGGTGTTGGCTTGATGTTGTTGGTTGATTTCGGTTTGATTATGGTGGTGGTGTCGGTACAGAGGTGGTGGGGGTGTCGGCGGTGTGCTGGCATTATTGTTTTCTAGAAAAGAGAAACTGGGGTGAGATGGGGTGAAGATTGAGATGAAAAGTATCATTTTCTTTTAATTATTACTTCAATTATTTTATGGGGATAAATAAGAAAGTTACCATTTTACCCTTAATGAATTTGGTCAATTTTGACTTTTTGGTTGCCTAACGGTCAACTGGATGGAAATCGTCCTTTTGAACCACCGGTGCATATTTTTGAAACGTTTGGAACATCCACTGGCATAAAACAAAGGTTTGGAGAAAGTCTGCAACTAACTGAAAGATTTGGTACCTTGGCTATAATTTTCCCTTTTGTTTTTTCCTAAAGTTTAGTTGGCCTTTACCCTTCAATGCTCACGATTACATACTGCAATTTACTCTATTCTTTTTTTTAAAAAAATCGTTATCCAATCTCCAATTTCAATCTCTATTCTTCAATCAGGTTTGGAATTGTTATGTTTGAAATTAAAATTTTTAATGTTTATGTTTGATTTTCTCTCATTTTTCCTTTACTTTTCCACTCCTTTTTTCACCCAAATATATGTATCATCATTGGGGTTTGTATTGTAATTGTTGAGTAGTAATTGGATTTGAGACTTGTGTTCTTGGTGTTGAATGAAAATAGATGAAGTATGTAATGTGTAGTCTATATTGCACTGTTACAAACCACCTTTGGGGCACCATGCAAGGCCAGAAGAAGACGTTCAAGTACGAATTACTGAAGCCTACCACTCTCGGAGCACCTGAATTCCGCTTAAGCGGTATTCATGGGGAGAAAACTCTTAGCATACATGGACGTGAATAATGAAATATAATATTGAATGAGAAATTCTAATTAACTTATAATTAAAATTAATGACATTGAAATGCATAAAGGAAGCTGAATATCAATTAAATGAATGTAAATGTTAATTAATTGAGAATTAATAATAGAGAATTTATACATTAATGAAAGTACAATGGTGAAATGAATCTATCAAATATACATGTACATTGATGGTAACTAAATGATTAAATAAATTAAATACATATTGAAAAATAAAAAGTATAGTATTATTGAAATAATTGAATTATAGTAAGGCTAAAATCATCCAAAATAATTGCCACTTGATATGGTATTTAATATATTATAGACATAAGAATAAAATGCATAGATATTTTTGTTACACACAGAATTATACAAAGTGTTAGGATTGATATCACTTGTTGTGAAACTAACCACCGAATTGAGATGTTGAAGTTATATAACACAACATAAAATATTTGATCAAGAACAAAAGAATAAAGAAGACAAGTATATGATATAAGAATTAAGAGTTTTATTGACTAAGAATAATGGAGAAATAAAATTGCAAAGATCCTTAAATCTAGTAATCATATATCTCATACATTACAAATTGTAAAGAAGGGACTAGTATTTATAGACAACTATATAGGGGACGTCCAAAATCCTAATATGTGAGTTATAATTGAAGTAAAATGCCAAAACGTGCTAAAATGCGAAACGGGCTTGGACCGGATAACACTGTCGATCGAGCGACAGTTGAGCGACGAGGTAACGACAGGCAGGCGAGAAGTCTCGCGTTGTATTTCTGCCGACCTTACTCGAGCTTCCAGCTAGCGGTAGGTAGGCTAACGAAAAAGCGGCGACTTTTCTTCCCGGTTCATAATTCAACTTCTTCAAGTCCAATACAAATTGCAACTCCCAATGAGCTTCCAAAGTAGAATTTCAACTTGACATATGACCCAAATAGCATTCCAAAATTGAATTCTTCATGATGTGCATTTCAATTAGAATTCTTCAAACACTTCAACAAAAGAATTCGGATCACATCCAAATTCCATACAAAGTTACAACGTAAGCATCAACATGGTAGCAAAGTCCACATAAGCGTTCAAGAATGTGACATGTGGTAACTTTGTGCACTATTCACTCTCTCGAGTGAAGTATGTATCCGACCAGGCTTTGGTTTTGACATTATTATCATACTTCACGGTCTTTGCACTATGCGTTGGCTTCACCCACCAATCGAATCCTTATCAATCGGACAATCAAGGTGAAACAATCCGGGTTTGGCAGTTGATGACTCCCACCGCTTTCAGATCCGAGTTTCGTCATAATGTAAGAAGAAAGTATTGAAAAACGAAACTACCTTATTAATTTCTGAAAAATAGCACGTTATCCTTGAGGATCAACAAAAACTTAAGAAATCAATATTTACAAGGAATCCCAGCCACATAAGAAAAAATACTTTTTCATAACTAAATTGGGACTCTATGAATCAATGACGATATGACACATGGAATTAGGTTAAAACGTCATAAACATAATTCCACAATGGCTCGTCCTTTTTAAATAGCCATGAATTGATAAAAACAAAAAGGTATGTAATTCTATAATATCTAGTCAAATCTCTACTTGTGTGTCTGTCCTACACCCAATTATCTACATGCAATTGACTTGCTTTGGTGTCTAACGATATTTTTCCGAGTGTATTGCAGCAGGGTCAGACCTTACATTTTTAGTGTCGACATTTTAAAATGATGTCCTTTCATGCATGTAATTAAAAAAATATTCCAATAACATTATTTTATTATAAAAATATGAAATTTAAATATTTTTTTTTTTACATGTCGTGAATAAGAAAAATACAATTAAAACTCAAAATCACTTCTCAAATTTCATCATTTTCATATGTCATCAACAAAGAGCTATCCAAAACGTTGAAATCAAAAATAGCAAATACCACGTGTGAACTTTGAAATGTAACAAATCATTTAAAAATATTCTTCTCGCATTTCTAGAAGCCAGCTCACAAATTAAACTTTCGTAATCAATATGTTCTAGCAAATATTGTTCAATATGTATCAAATATGTGTACTACCAATCAAACAAATACGTAGAATAATCAGAAATGAGAACTACAAAAATATTAAATAAGAGTCATAATATGTCTATTTGTCTTATTACAGATCTCATATGATGGATCCAAAAGGCAAAACTCAAAAAGGGAAAAATTTAAATATAATCATTTATTAGTTTCCAATAAAAACTTACACTTCTAGAACCAAACAAATCACGAAATAATAATTAACAAGTGGACAATCGGTACCAATAAAATAATGATGTTACGATGTAGATTGTACTATTGTAGAGCAAGCAACAAAAATTAATGGTAGAGTTTTTTCTCTTCTTCGTTTGACTATTCTTAGCCATGTTAACGAGTTGAGTCGAACCGAACCACGTGCCGAAACTCAAGGCTCTAGCTCGACTCGAGCAAAACAAGTCCGAACTTTTTTGGGCCCGAGTATAGCAAAAGCTGGACCAGAAAAATGAGGCTCAACCCGATCTTTCGGCTCAAGCCTTAGCGGGCCATAGTCGGCTCGTATTTTTTTTAAATTCGTTATAAATCTATAATTTTTTATAATGTATTTAAAATTTGTGCAATTTATACGTATTATAAATAATAACTAAATATTAATATATAAAAAAAAATACATCTAAACTTAAAAAAAAATAAAAAAAAATCCCGGCTCGATCCGTGACACGGGCTGGTGACGAGCCCAGGTTAGCTCGGGCTCGAGCTGATGCTCCAAAATGGGGCTTGGCTCAATGCCACCAAGCCACAAGCCGGCCCGGCTCGGGCTTTTTTCTAGCCGAGCCTGGGCACCCAAGCCACCGAGGTTTTTTTGACATCACTATCGTGAATGATGTAATTTTTAATTAATTAGCTAATTTGTACAAATATTAGAAAATTGTTAGGAGGTGTGTGGTGATGTACTAAAATATTTGTATAAATATGTACCAGAATTATTTTGGAGGAGTTAGCACGAACAGTCGCCCTGGGTCGTTAAGTGCTGATTCCATCATTGTACATTAAACGTTCTTTATAAGTAGATAATTTCTTGGAAAGGCTCAATTTTCATTTTAAGGGAACAATTCACACATACACTAAACAAAATTACTAATTCTGAAAACACTTCTAAGTTTTTTTCTATTTTCAAAATAACTTTTTGTAATTTTAATATAATTTTAATTTTTTACANAGGAGGTCACCGAATTTTAAAACTTCCCTAAGTAGTTACTGAATTTCAAAACTTCCCTAAATAGTCACTGAACTTTACCAAAACTTCTCAGGAGGTCGCTGAACTTTGTAAATTGGGACCCCATACATCAATGGTTCAGCGATCCCCTAAAAACTTTTCGTAAAGTTGAGTGATTATTTAGTGAAGTTTTTGCAAAGTTCAGTGACTATTTAGGGAAGTTTAGAAGTTCAGTGATCTTTTAGGAACTTTTTGCAAAGTGCAGTGACTATTTAGGGATGTTCTGAAGTTCGATGATCTCCTGGAAATTTTTGACAAAGTTCAGTGACTATTTAGGATATTAACTCGCCGTAAGTTGTATGAAACTTGAGTAATAATTTAACTAGTGTAGCATGATCTACAAGCTTAAATAATATTTGATCGCATTATCGGTTGACATGGATCATGATATTCAGATAAAATTAAAGATCAAGTTTTAAGTTGTTGGTTAGATGTACATTAGTCAAAACATTTTTCACCATATTATTGGGCAGAAGAAAAGCAGTCCGTGTGGTCAAAGTCCATGTAAGTTTCAAACAATCAATGCTAACCATTCATGGCTTTAGAGTTTATTTCTTACCAGCAATGGTGAATCTAAGAATCGGATCCAGGTAGGGCGGCCATTGATTGTCGATTGTCAAGCCATAATAGCGACATCGTTTATTAAACACGATTACGACACGATCGTGCATATTATTATGTTTTTGATTTACTCTCAGAAATTGTTTCCACCATCATTTTTTTTGTTTTGCAATAGTTAATGTAAAAAATTGGAATATATTTCCAATTAGCCTACAACTGATTCCGAGTAAAATGGACAAGATTTCAACCTTAGTTCATTCTTAATAAACAGAAAATACAGATAGGAGAGTGTCCGAACAGAAAATTACAAGATGCCAGACTCCAAGAATAAGCTAAATTTTGGATCCAATTCGAAACAAAGAAAAATGAAGGCCAGATTCCCTTTGAAAATTCTAAGTTCTAACCATTAGTAATGTATTTCATTTATGTTCAAAAGCTAGATAAAATTTGGGTCCAAAATTCCAAATTGTCCAAACGGAGGAATTTCTATTTTCTTAAGAAATTAACATAAAAAAAAAAACATATATCAAGAAATTGGAATCCACCATAAAGCATACACGAGTCCCTTATTGTGAAATCATAATTCATAAATGATAAATTAAAAAAATGAATTAAAAAAACAAAAACCAAAGAAAAAACAAATAAGAAGAAGAGAGTCAGAGGCTCACGACAAGAGTCACTTCGAAGATGGCAGCTGGCAACAGGGCAGAGGCTGAGTGCCAGTGGCAATTACGCAACGACATGGCAGGGGGAGGGAGAGAAGAAGCTCAGTCACCAGTTTGGAAATTGCAAATTGGAATAGCTGAATAGGTTGGAACTTGGATTAGGAAATGGGAAAATTAGGCCCATTACGCCCGTAAGGAACAAAATTGAAAAATACACTTTAAGCTAATTAAATAATTCCAAACGTAAATTATATGTCAAAATCTCAAGTTCCAAAACGTAAAGCATTATTCAACGAAAAGAGAGAGAAATAATTGGAGGATCAAGGAAGCAGATCATCATCATCCCCGAATAAATATAGAGCATACGCTTCACCGCCCAATGCGGTGGTTTTGGCAACGACGAGTCTGTAGAGAAGCCCGGTAAAGAGGACATGTTAATCGGCAGCCATCATAAGATAGCCACTTCTCGAGGCAATGCTTGTGGAAGATATGCCGACAGTTTCTAAGCTCCCACACCTGGCTTTTCCTCCTCAACTGGTTCGAACACACCGCGCATGACATATCGCAGTTTTTCGACAGCCTGCATTAGAAATTTCTGAAGGTGGTTGAGCTTAGACTGTCCTTAATCATCTTCAAATTGGCCGAGGATGAAGGGTTTCTTCTTGAGGAAATTTGTGCCAAAGAAGTTGAGAACAGTGACATCGAATTCAGGAGATTTAGCAAAGGACAAGAGCCATATAGTCATTGCAAAAATAAGAGCTGCTTTGCACAGCACAAAATGGTCACTCACAACCATTGAAGGAGAGAGGGGGGATTCTTCAAAAGCCCAATGCAGGTATATATAGATACAATTCCTCTGTGGTTAATTTTCCTCTCTTGTTGATGATGGTTTCATCGAAAATAATTGCACCTCCACACATTTTGTTTGTATTTAATGCTTGAGAAGAAGATAGATACAAAAGTGTGTATGCATAGGTTGCTGAGAGAGAGATGAGAGAGGTGTGATTTTCTTGATTTACAGAGAGAGACAAGTTATGATATATGAAGAAAAAATTAGATTTTATTTTGGGTTTTGAAAGACAAATAATAAGATAGCTCAAACAAATTGTCTATTGATTATATGTTATTTCACTGTTGTGTCAATAAAAAATTTCCTCCTCGATAAAGAGGATTTATGTTTGTATGATTGTGTTTGCATTGAATCAATTTTATGCAAGTAATTGTTGGACATTGTATGTCATTTGTTAATTAAAAAGTGATATTGTATCACTTTTTTAGATTTTGTCACTTTTTTGAGTTTTTTGTCACATTTAAAGTTTTTTCCACTTTTTTTAGTATTTGTCACTTTTTTAAGAAGATAAAAAAGTGACATAATATGTTATATTTTTTGCCAAATATAATCATCATGTGGATTGTCCCGAAACATGATTACATGTGTCGCACAAATAGATGGTATTATTTTGGTGTCACTTTTTTAGAGTTTGTGTCACTTTTGAGTGTTTTGTGTTACTTTTTTGAATTTGTGTTACTTTTTAAAAAAAGTAAAAAATGTGACAATTTTTATAAAAAAAAAGTGACAAAATGTAACTTTTTCATTTTATGCAGTATTTTTTACTTTCAAAAAACTTTTCATATGATTTTTCAAAACATCCCTAATTTTAAGTACCCTGAAATAAAAAGGAGGAAAATTCATATATAAGATATTAAGTTTAACTTATTTCAAAATTAAGAAACAATGCTTATTATTTCAAAAATTAAATATGAATTAAATTTTATTTATGAAATAATTAATTNAATTAATTGGTTCCAAATTATTTTTCGGCCACGAATCAAAAATTTTATAATCAAAAATCAAAAATTTTATAGATCACAATTTATTAATCGACCACAACTTAAAAAAACATAATTCACAATTTATTTATTGGTCACAAATTACAAATGTTAAAGTCGCGATTCAAATTTTTATATCACATATTATTTATTAGTCACAAAATATCCAATTTATTGATCACAAACACTCCCATCCCACGTGCATCTCACGAACAACCAACACACCACCGTCATGACCACCACTACCATCACCACCGTCGACCGCCACCCCCATCCTCACGACCACCGCCAACAACTCTACCTACACCATCAACAAAAATCACCCCAAACTCCAACACCAACAAAACATGGAAACCACCACCACCACTCCAACAACAAAAAATCAAAATCAACATCTCACCGCCTGATTCACCACCACTTGTAACACCACCATCATGACATGTACCACCACCATTGCACCAACATCACAACAGCACCAGTAGCCAGCCAAAAGTTCTCTCCACTGCCAAGGTCACTGGAGCCCCTACTACTACCACCATCACCATCACCATCACCATCACCATCACCATCACCACCATTGCCAGATCCGCCACCACTGCCAGTACCTCCACCTCCACCTGCACAACCAACAAAAACCACCAAAAACCCCCCAACAACACCAAAACAACCCCAAACTACCATTATCACCACCACAAGCAGCACCAACACCACCACCACACCCCAAGCAGGTTCGCCACTGCCACCAGCATATCACCACCGCAATACCCCATCACTACTATGACTACTGCATGAAAACCACTAGCGCGCCACCACCACCAAAAACACCAACAACCGTAAAACATCACACACACCAAAACCACCAACCACAGCGGGCCTAGTGGACTAGGGCTGTCATCACAAACAAACATCACCAACGACTACGGCTTGAGCTATCACAAACAAACAATAACAATGCTCCGGCTACAGCTACGCACTAACGGCGACATCGTTGCTGGAGCGACGCCATTCTTAAAGCTATTATCACAAAAAAAATACTGCTTTAAACCAATCGAAGTCCACGGGCATCACGGGGCACAAATGGTGTTGTGATTCCGTTGCTGCAACAACATCATGCAGCTGCTCACGAAGCCGCTGTAAAGGCATCGCTCTGAGCAAAAATGGAAGATCGCGGTGTCCCCACCCAAGATCGTTGCATCGGAGTCGTCATTAGCACATCAGGCAGTGCCTCCTGTGTGGTGTGCAGAGTGAGGGTGAGAGAGCGAAAATAGGTTAAAATGTTTTAGGATTTGAAATTGGGGTGGGGTGAGTGTTTTGGTAGGTGGTTGGTTTATAGATTTATTTAATTTATAATATGATTATTGATATTTAAAAATTATAATATAATATGCTTGTTGTATAAAAAAATTTAAATCTGATCTTTTAAGTTGAAACTTAAAAAATTTGGTTGGTTGTAATTTCCATAAAAAAAAAAAAAAGCCCAAATACAATCGGGCTACTTCAATTGAAATTCATATAACAAATCCATTTCGAGACCTGAATAAAAAATTGGCCCAATCTTCTTTTTCATTTCATCTTCCTTGCGGCTATTCAAGTTTCAAGCTTCCTCCTTGGCTGGCTTCCTGACGGTGACTGGAGATTCTAGTAGAGCCAGCATGCACTGTCGTGTCCTCTAGCCAAGTGCTGGCTTCGCTACTGCTTACAAGTCTACCATAATTTTTATTTGGTGCACAATATTTTAATTGCAATGAACGTTTCCAACAGTTACTAATTGTAGCATTTATGACCTTAATTTTCTATCATTGCATTCTTATTTTAAACCTTCAATGAATTAGCACATCTTGTTCTTAATTAAGGTTCATGTCCAAATATTCTTTTAGCATACTTTGAGAGGGAAATATATTTTTGTCTTGTTATTTATTATATTTGTTTAAAAATATAAAGAGAAAATAAGTCTTTTTATACTCTCTTAACGATTTTTTAGATAGGAATTGTCATCAAGGACTACATACGTTAATTAATTTAAGGTTAA
>CAIGRB010058326.1:0-15710 GCA_903798255.1 Fraxinus quadrangulata
GATTTGTGAAAGTATTTTATAAGACTATTAGTTGTGAAATGTGATTCTTATAGTATTGTACTTGTGTATTTTTTCCTTCTTCATGACAATCCAAAGATAGCTCCATGTATAAATCCCAAGCCCACTGCACAATAATATGGAATGGATTTGTCATGATTCACATTCAAAAATTAACTATTAAGACCCTAGTGGGATTAAATCAAGAATTTAATTGAAGTCAAAATTAAGATGAAATTTTAAGTGGAAATTAGGCTAAGTATGACCCAAAACCAAGAGAATTGATTAATACTCTAAATTACTAATTTATTCATTAATATCCAAATTAACTGTAATTTCTACGTGAAAACACATGAAAAGAAATCTTATACAGCCCCGACCAAACCCTAACTCAAAATACACTCCAACCCACTCATCTCTGAAAAAAACATTCCGTTCATCGTCACCATTAAATACTTTGTGACCCATGCTACTCAATCATTTAATAGAGTCAACATTATTACAAATCTCGGATGCATGGGTGAAGAAAGCAATTGTAGTGGTCTTGAACCGACAACGATGAAGGGGAATTTCAATGAAGAAGAGAAAGCTTTCTTCGTAGGATTACAAACCTAGGGTTAAGCTCTATTTCCTTGTAAATTTATGAATAGCTTTAATTTCAATTTCAATTTCAATTTCACTTTTGAATGCTTCACAGTTTGTTTGCTTTTTTCTTGCTTTGTTACTGTGTTTGCATGTTATCTAAATATTATTATTTAAGTAGTTATGTGTAGCTTTAAAAAACCCAAAAGAAATTCAACTTAACACACAACTATCAAATATGGATTTTTGTCTTTCAAATGTCAAAATTGAACCATAAACGTTAAAAACTCTTATCCAAATGAACATGTTGAAGTTGGAATGTTTTAATGAATAGTGGTAAATTTACGGGAAGCTTAGAGGCTGTTCTCTTCGTGTTTTAGTTTTAGTTTTAAATTTTGAATTTATTTTGGTTTTACGATTTGAATATCTATTTTGAGATTATTGAAAATGTGTTCTTTTTAGCGTTTGAAAGATTGTTTTGAAAACACCCAAAACGCGTTTTGAAAATTGTGGCTTGATTATAACTGAAAATTCAAGTTACATGATTTGTAACCTTTCATTAAAAAGTGAAATAGAATGTTGTGTCACTTTGTAATCAAAATGTAATACAAAATTAATTTCTAATATAACAGTACGTCTTCGGCTAAGTTTTCAATTTGCTTGTAAGAATTTTTTTTAGATGTTAATTTATTTTCAATGTGTTAAATACAAATTAAGCTTTTATAATAGAGAAAGTGACATTGTACGTTATTTTTTAAATTTTGATTGCCATTTCTCACTATTTTTAGTATTTGTTGTTTTTTTGAATTTTTGTCACTTTTTTGAATTTCTGTCATTTTTTTGTATTTTCATCACTTTTTTGAGTGTTTTTAAATTTTTTAAATTTCTGTAATTTTTTTAGTATATCACACTTTTTTTTAGTAATAAACATCATTTTTCTAAAAAAAAGTGACTTGACTTTAAAAAGTGACATTGCGTCATTAATTTTACACACTAATTTTTACCTTTTTTCTGTCACTTTTTTGAGTAACAAACATCGCTTTTTAATAAAAGTGACACTTAATTTGAAAAAGTGGCAATGTAAAAAAAAAAAAAAAAAATGACATTGTGTCAAGCAAAATATACTTTTCATATGATTTTTCGAAAGATCCTTAATTTTAAGGGTATATTTGTAAGTTGTCCTAATTTTGATCACACATTTTATGTAATCGATAACTTTTTAATCATATATTTCATCAAAAATTTTCAAACATACTAAAAATCTGATTTTAGTTCCTATCAAATAGAATGATATAAAGAATGCAATTGGTAGTAATTATTCATGCCACAACGAAGGCGACTCTATTTTTAAAAAACAAAATGATAGAAAATCAAGAAACTTTCAACAATGAACATGCTTCGATCCTTCTTGAGGGGAATTTTGTGTTTTGTTATTTTAATTGAAAATATTAATTGGAGTTAATTTATGAAATAATTAGTGAGAAGGAAAACTAAACCGTTGAAATAATGAGAAATTGGCATTTCTAGTTAATTTCCATCGGTATTTTATAAAGAAAAAAATAATTAAATCAATATTATCAAGAAAACTTACACCTGCAAGAAATTTAAAGAAGTGTTCAGCCTAATTTTCTCAATTTTTATAGGTGATGGGCCTGCGTGCGGACCAATATTGGTCGGGGCGTTAAGCTGAGACAGGCTTACGTCTTTAGGCCCACCTTGTAAATGGCCTAAATGATCATATATTTCTTGTCGTAATTAATAATATTTACGAAAACGGTTAATGTACAAAAGTTTAATGTATACTAGGACTTTGATTAAAATTTGTATTAAGTTATGTTAAACTTTATCTCTAACAAATTCAAGCCTAAAGCAAGCCATAGATGTCTAGTTTTTGGATATTAATAAGTTTGTTTCTTCGTCCTTTTAAACGTAATAAATTATGGCTAATTGAGCATATTTCTACATATTTTAGTGTATTTATGTTAATTGTAGAAAATTCGGACTTCGATGCAATTGGAGAGAAAATAGTGATTTTAAGCTTATTTGAAATTGGTTCAGAGCAATTAAAAACTTACATGATGTTTTGAAGTGATAAGTAAAAGGAGAGCTATTAGAAGAAAATAATAAATTTCGAGGTGAATTTCAACTTTTGAAAAGTTTACAGACTAAAATGCACAATTTTAAAATTTGAGACGAACCAAATTTCAATGATTATGAAGTTTCAAGGACTAATCTGGAATATTTTTGGAAATTTCGACATCAATATTGAAGTTAAGATGTACAAGTTTGAAAGAAGAAAAGAAAAAAAATCATGGGTTGACTGTGGTCAACAGCGGTCCAGCTAGGTGGGTTGTTTGGCCCGGTCCAGCCTGAAGACTATATATAATTTTTTTATTTTTTTATTTTTTTTTTCTAAATTTTGGTGATCCGTTTTCTCTTTTTCAGTAAAAACTTCCAATTTCTTCCACCATATAAGTAGACATTGTATAGGTCATAAAAGGGATTCCGTCATCAAAGCATAGATACAAGAAATTAGGATTTCAAGTTATTGACTTGAAGAAAGGGTTCTTGGTTGTCCAATTTTCTTCATTGTTCTTTGAAAATACATGAGTTTCTTGCTTTAACTAAAAGCTTAAAGAAAAACTCCTAACAAACTTAAGAGGAGAAAAGGCCCAACTCCCAACAAAAGCCATCAACAACTTGAATCATATACTCTACCAAAAGAAGTGCAAAGAGAAAGAAGGAGAAAAGAACTGGCGATAGAGAAAAAGATAAAGCAGCAGAAAAGAGACAAGAAAACGTTTGCCACATACAAAGTTAATTTTCATTTTTTTTTTTCGTAAACCAACCCAAATTAGTAGTAATCAAATCAATTAAAATTTGCCTCAATTACTCCAACAACCCAATAAACACAACCAACATATTATCTTAACGGCCCTAACTCAATCAACCCACAAAAGAAACTAGATTGCAACTCAAACAAATTACCACTCAAAGGAAGCCCACTCCAAAATCAGCCCACACTAAATAGCAAACCTAATATAACAAGCCTAATAAACTAAATATTCAAACTCAACCTTATGCTCAATTACAATGTCACCAACAGGACCATTACCCATTGGTTTAATTTGTGATGAGATTAATTGGGCTTGGATTGTAGTATTAGCTGGGAATGAAAGGTTAATGGGCTTGGAACCCAACAAATAAATACCCAGCCCATTAACCCATAAATCCAATAAACCAAACCGTAAACACTAGTTCATCTCACAGAGATCATCTAGATCTATTCAGTCCACTTCCACTTCATTATCTTCCCTGATTTCATTCACCACAATTCCAGCAGCCACAACAACCAACTAAATCAACACAAAACCTAATCGTTGCCATACATCTGGCCTCTACCGTTGTTCACCGCCGCCAGAAGAAATAGAAATATAAACCAAACAGTACAGAATCCACAGTAACCCACCGAATAGTGCAGCTGCTATATGTATTCCCTGCATATCTTGACCCATTGAAACCATTAAGTGATCAGGAAGACCTTATTGTTTGGATACGAACTGAATCCAAGAAGAAATTATCCATAATGTTGCACAAGACCATCGAAATGTGATGCAAAGAAAAACAAAATTGCTAACCGGACGAGCAGCTCGAAGCCACTTGCCGAAAACGAAATTCAAAGGTTAATTTGTTTAGGATCGTAACCGCTCTGATACCATGTGAACAATATCATTACAGGCATTAATTGAATTCTTTGATGATTTAATGCATTTAGTTGAGACTCATATGTATTCACATAATGATATAGTGGCTGGACTCAACTAGATATGATTAATTTGAACTCTAATTTAATTTAATTAGCAAATTCGACCGATTGCGGCATTAAAAAATATTCTTGAGAGGTAAAATTAAAGGGAATAATTATAGTGAAATCATGAGTCCTAACACTTCTCATTTATAAGTTAAAAACACTAATTCTTTATTGCGCACTTTTTTATTGATTTATTAGATTTATAATTTAATATTTAGAATTAAAATGAAAATCAATCATTTTTAATTATTTTCAAGTAAAGTTGAAGTTAAAATAGTAGAATCAATAATTAGATAGATAGTCCATGAAGAATGATAATCCGGACTTTTAATTCACTTTATTACTTATGATTTGAATGCAATTGATGCTTTGTAATGATTCTCATGAATATTGGTTTTAGTAAAATTACTAATCTGATTGTTATCAATTAATTTTACAGAGATCGTATGGAAATTTTTGACCGTTATTAGTGATAACATCTTGAGCTCTTTTTGTGAGAATTTTTGTCACTTAGCGAGCATTTCTAAGTTAAATCTTCAGTATAAACGGTGAGCACACGCAGCTTGCAAGTGCAAAATTACTGAGCAAGAATACTCCTATTCATTTACACGTTCTTCTATATCAGCAAAAAACGATATTGAAATACACGTGAATAAGAATGTTAAACATGATAAACATGACTTCACGACCAATTAGTGATGAATTCATGGCATGGGGAATAAAACAAGAAAAAGGTAACATGTTCTGTTAAAGCTCACTAGTCAACGGCTGCAATGTACTAATAAAGGAAACGACTTTATTACCCTCACGAGTTCTTTAGAAATCTATAAATAGTAATAGTTTGAAATAAAGGAAGAGATGGAAAATTAAATACACACTCATTTTAGATAGCCTTTTCCCCTCCCGCTTTTAGTTTCAGTAGAATTCAGAGAATTTAGGAAGTAAAAATTTTAATTACGTGAGTGGAATTTGTTTATCTCAATTTCAACGTCTACATTAATTAAGAGCTTCTCATGGTTGAAACATACTTCATCGTACAAATTAGATGTGGTGTAAGGTTAATGTTACTTGAATATGTGAAATACGGAGAATTGTAATGACTAATGAGCGACTTGATTGAGTCCAAATCTCATATTTGGTAGCATAGTGACCATCTTATCTCTAGTAGCTTAACATTAAAAAGTAAATTATCGAGTAGATATATGATGCATAATTAATTGATTATACTCTTAAGCATATTTTTCTTCTACTAATCAACATTTGTTTCATTTTAATCACTCTTTCTTGCTCGCGTCTTGTGTCGACTTTTTTTTTTCTTATGCTGTAATTTATCGTAGTTGTACCGGCAAAGTAATACATATGAAGAAAGGTAAACAAAATTTTCTAAGACGTTTTATTCTTTTTTCTCTCAAAATGGGACTCAAACTAGGGCACTTGATTGTCTTTTTCAATATTATAAAATTATTGAACCTCAATTCGGTACTCGCTGCTAATTTTTGTTTAAAACCGATCATTTGAATGTTTATAACAGCTCCCGAATTTAATAATATTCTACGAAGCGATGAATTTAATATAATGGACGACAACAAAATTTATTAGAAATAAAACTTAATTATCTTGCTCATACACTAGCTTACATAATCCAGTGGCTCAAACACATGAAAAGTTGGAAAGCATTAATTGTAATTTTACTGCCTAGGTTCACCAGTCATAATTGGCGCATGTAGTCTGCGCTTTCATGAACACTGGAACGTGAAATTATTCCTAACCTTTATAATTTTTGGCACAAATGATCCTTTTGGAAGGATTATTGTTCTTTACTTTTTTTGTTTAGTGAAATGGACAAATTTGTTAAATCAAAACTAAAATAAGTAATAAATTCTTTAAAAAAATAAATAAAATGCATTCTTCTTCTTCTTCCACCAATGACCCACCCTACCCCACCTAACCACTCACCTTTTCCCCACCACAGCCACCACCTACCATCAATGTCATCAGTGACCAGCCCCAACCACGTTGCTAACACCAAGAAAATAAGAGGAAGAATATGTACAAAAAATAAACTTTTCCCTATCTACCTTGTGTCCATGAGCATTGTGACTAGTCATTGGTGGCTTGAGCAACCGATTTGTGATGAATTATAGAGGTGGCAATTTGGCTCGTCGGTTCAAGCAGCCTGCTCAATCCAAAAAAGCTCGAGCCGATTTGGCTCGTGGCTCAGTAGAACTGAACCCCTTTTTGAGGAGTCGACTTGAGCCCGAACTAGTCCGTGAAAAAAGGATGCAAAATTTTAAAATATATATATTGAAGTCAAATGCAGCTTGCCTTGTTGGAGAGGCAGCAATAGCTACCTTGACAAGATAACCTACCTTGCTGCTTTGACAAGGCAACTACAATGTAGTTATGAAGTGTACGTTTTTTACAGTGTTAAATCATGTCATTGAATTTGATTTTTTTATTAATTTTAAAAAATATATAATTTTTAAATTTATTTGTTTCAAGGAACTTGTATACGAAATATTTTATACGTGTACAATTTTAACTCCGCCTACGTTGGTTGTAGTCAATTCCAAGTTCGAAAAAAGTAGAAAGATTGTAACTTTTATTTAATTTATAATTTGTATAAATTGCACAATTTGTTATGAATTTTTTTTTTTTTTTTTAAAAAAGAGTCAGCTTGGGCCAAAAAAAGCCCAAACCACTTTTATTCGAACCAAACCCAAGTTTCGAGTTTCAGCTCGCGGCTCGACTCATTAACATTCCTAAATAACAACAAGCAGCGGTAGGTTGGGATTTGTTTTCGAATTTATATTTTCCTTACTTTAGTTTTGATCTGACATATTTGTTCTTTTCAATAAAAAAAACAAAATACTTCAATTGGGATTCTCATGCCAACTAACGGCCCTTTTGGACAAAATCCACCCCCAAAGGACCATATGTGCCAAAATTGCAAAGTTAGGAACCTTGCTGCATCACATTTGAAATATTCGTATTAAAAACGCAATTTTGAAGACTATTGCACCAATTTCCCTTATTACCTCCGCCAAACCCACTGCCTTTGTTGGGTTTGTGTAGAGAATGTCGGCTTTTGTGAGAGTACAATTATTTGGGCTTCATTATAGTAACTATCTCTTGCCATTTTTGGCAGACACATCTTGATTTTTAGGCATCTCGGTCAAAATTACCCACCACCATCTCATTCAAAAGTTTGATGTTAGGGTCCACCATTTTAGGGATACATTCGATTAAGAGCCACTCAAAGAAAGCTCTATCAACAGAACATCAATCATTATAATCTTCAAAACTGCTCATCTTTTGTAAAGCCATGTATCTTAAATTCTTGTGCTAATTTAGATAAAGAAATCTATTATCTATAGTGCACTTCAAAGCTCAAATTCTATGACCCAATTTCACAATAATCAAAAACAACATACACCTATCAGTTTGTAGATATATGGGTGGCCAAACAAGACGTTATTGTTAGGTTTATTCGACGCCCATAATTTGACTATTACCTAACATATCTGAATGTGTGCATACTTTTCTCGAGAAAATTCGCAAGAGTAAAACATAACTACTTGTACTAAAGAAAATACAGCATTACTAGATGTCTATATGCATAGCCCAGAGTCAAAAGGTAAGCCGAATACACAATTAGATACATGTGGGTGTTTAGCATGCACTAGAACTTAATTGAGGTTTCTTCAGCAACAAAGGATAAGAATCAGAATCTATTTGAGGTTTTTTTCATGGGAGTTTCCTTCAACAACAATTACAAACACCATTATCAAATTTTCATATTATTTAATCACACATAGCTTTTACAGGCCGGCAGTTATCACATACACATCAAGCCTACTCATATGGTAGTTTAATATAACGAAATTCACGAGATAAATCCAAAAGTCAACCATCCAAACAAGAAGATACCCTTAATTTACGAAATAATAAAATCACCTTGGTAGCGTCCTCCAATGGCGAGGAATCAAACCTCCCTCAAGAATTCATTATTACTGGTTGGAGATTTTTAGCATCACCACCTATGTAAGACACAACAGGAATCAACACAAGAATAAACTACAGACAAGGAATTTTATGTTAGTTTAACAAACAAATAGGTAGTTAAATAAGATTAATAACAGAAATATGAGGTGCAGATCTACATTTTATATTTATTATAGAGTCGGGTTGGGAAGGGATGGGAGGAATTGGCTGCAGTCAATCAAGAACCCTTTATTGTGCATCACATGCTTTGGAATTTATTGACATTTGATCCATCATGCAGTATAGCTTAAGAAAAGCTTAAGAAAATCTCATTCCCCTTTCTTCACATATACTAGACTCTGTAGGAACAGCAATGATAAATCAGAAATTCATAAGAACGATTGCTAGGAAATGATAGACAAACTCGTCATCAGCAATGCAAGAAAGAGTTATTAGAATGAAATATACAGAGAGAAATAGAATGATAATGTGATTAAGAATAAAATTAAACAATCATCACAACATCTATCGCTGAGATAGAATAAGAAATACTCGTTTCTTCTAATCCAGGAACTTGGCACATTAAATGTAGCATAGAGTTGATGTCCAGTTAGAAGCCAATATCTGAAAACTTGATAGTCTAAGGAAAACCAGTTGCAGAAACAATACTGCACACAATAAAATAGAACATAGTAGAGCCGATTGTTTATATTCATACACTAAAAACAAAGAAAAAAGTTAATATCTACCAAAGCAAATTCGGCATTAAGTGTGAAGTACAAAAGTTGATACCAAGAAAGGACGAGAACTCGAGCGAAAAAAACTTAACAAGTAAACATTTTTCTAGTTAAAAGTATCTGCTAACCCATGAAATTTCTCTATTTTTTCAGCTAAGCACTACCAATCTACCTTCCACTCTGATAAAGCGATAAATCACCCGCTGTGCTCGACGTTTTACCAATTAGCATTAAGCTACTGGATGTCAGATAACCCACCATGTGCATAATATGAGATCTCAAGCCCATCGTCACAATTCACCTTTGTTTCCAGATTCAAGTAAGAAGGACTTCAGACTCATCTAATTTGTACAAGAAAATATGTTGCAACTATGAGAAGCTCAGAATTAAATTCATAAATAATCCTATACAGTACAATTGCAACAACGCATTTTACAGCCTACTTATACAAGTGTGTAATACCAACCCATAACCACAAAATAAATTGGATCTGCATCAAGAAAAAATCATAACAAGACTTGGGTAAAAAAATCCAAAGCTTTAGCATGATATTTCCTAATACAATAGACCATTCGAGGGACTTACATATGCATGAACACCTGCACAAACAGGGAATTATTTATGCATAGGAGTACATTGACAATCAAATCATATGGTGTGTTCCACATAGAACTACTCAACAAATAAGGAACAAATTTGGAATTCCCATTACAATAGCCATAACAAGAGACTAAGACTTCATATGTAGTGTACGATTATTAGACAATCTACAACAAAGGACCAACATTTCTCCTCTATGCCCTAATTCTCTGTACAAAAGTCTATCATCTGACAACAAGGAACATTATAAAACAAACAAAAACAAAACCCAACTCACCTCCAAAAGATATTTCTTGTGACAAATTGGAAATCTATGGAAAGATACAATCATCACCACAGAATAGTCCACCTACAGGGCTTCATCGACTTTTTTATTCGACTGAAGGACCGTGAGCTAACTATTGACATTTGACTATCTGGACACAATGCAGACATCTTGCACTTCTGTTAACCGCACCCTAAAACTTCGATGAGATCATGCAATTCTTTTTCTTCCTTGCAAAACTTGAATGAGAGTTTTTGCATTCCTTCTCAACTTCTCATTATCATCCTCCAGTAAACCAACACATATCTCAAACACCCCTAATTTTAGAGCCTCAAAACATATCTTTTCACTGTAACTACACAAAGAACTCAAAGTCAATAAGGCATATTGCACACCCCTTGAACTCCCATTTTTCAAAACCTCAATCAAGATATCCAAAAACCTGTCAAATCGCATAATTTCTTCTCGGGCCAATCTGCATTTTGCCAAAAGACCCAAAACTTCTACTGCCCGCTCCAGGCCTGAATTGGCATTGTGGAGTAATATGGGAACGGCGTTATTCTGTACAGCCCGAACACGGTTGTCGGGGAATGAGCAGAGAGTGAATAAAGCCGTGGCTGCTTCTTTCCTCTCTCTTGAATTTCCTGCGCAAAGGAGAGCTAGCAAGCAGGGAATGGCATCCGGGTAGGACCCAATCGTGACAGTATTGACCTCCACCACCGCCAGGCTCGTCAGAACCGTCGCCGCCACCGCCCGCGAATCTCCAGCGCCGCATCGTAAGGCGGATACCACCTTTCCAATGACGCCCTCCGCCACCAATCCCACCTTGTTGTCATCATCTAAGCTAAGGTTCAGCAGCAGGTGCAGGGCTTTCTCCTGGAGCCCTGACTTGCTCGAGTTGACGCAGTCCAACACGGCCGACACAGCCCCCGACTCAGTCAGCCTCCGGCGAATCCCCGAGTCGCGTTTAGACATCCGGCTTAGCTGGTCAAGCGAACTCAGCTTGTCGTCCAAAGGAGACGAAGAAGAAACAAGGGTTTGAATCAGATTTTGCGGGTTGGAAGGGTAAGGCTGGGGTTTAGGCAACGAAACAAGGGTATAATTGGAAATGAGGCTCCTTAAGGCGTGGTTAGGAATTAGCGTAGGGGGTTCCGGCAACGGCAGTTTACTAACCGGACAGGTCCGGTGGCCGGAGTCCAACCACCGTTGAATTGAGACCCGATCAAATGTTTGACCCGACGAGAGGATAACCGGGTCGGACATTATCTCCAATGAAATCGGGCATTTGAAGTCATCCGGCAACTGGCTGGCCATTTTAGATTCTCTTTCTACAAGTGTTTACGCGGTTCAGGTGAGGGTTGGAGGAGCGTTTATTTAAACCTGTGAGGATAAATATGAGGTGGATTGAGCTCTGCATTTGCTTGTTACACTGCTTACTAATCCGCTCAAATGACATTGTTGCCCTCTAAAGATATAAATGATAGGTTTAATTTCACCCATCATTTAGAGTCATTTAAATTGAGATTATAACCCTCGTTGTAAGGCTAAATATCATTATTCTTTCAGGATATTTTAAATTTTCAAAAATATTGAAAACACATTTACTTACATATTTTCATAAACGAATTTTCAAAAACGAGTTTAAAATTTAAAAAAAAAGTTGAAAACGTCAAAAATGTCGTTTTAGCTGTTTTTAGTTAAAATTAAGCTAAAACTTCATTTTTTAATTTTTGAAAATATGTTTGTCAAAATGACAAAAAGAACGCGTTTTCAACAATCTCAAAATGGACACTCAAAATACAAAACATAAAATGAATTTAAAACTCAAAACTAAAAATTGAAACACGAAAAGAACAACCCTTAATTGTCCAAAAGAAAATAAATCATACCATATGTTATATGGTCCATTTTCCTGTAGTAAAATTTTCATATATGGCACTAAGTTTTGAACTCAGTCAACATTCAAATGCAATCAAATTTCTTTGTTCAACGAAGAATGACAACGCTTAATGAAATGGACATAACCTTCCCAACTTTTATTATCGCAATAAAAGACAAGTCAGAAAATTAAGCAAGGAACACAACAATGCACTCTATGCCTTGTGCGTCTTGCTTTAAGAGTTTATATAAAATTCGTATAGCTGACACCCCCAACCATTAGAGCCACATTTCAAATATTTCCCACCAAGAAAACTGCCTTAACATGGCAAGTAGCCAACCTGCCTAAAAAACTACTTTGCAAATGTCAAATCCTTGACATATACCTGTCGAAAGTAATCGCCTCAATGAAATCCGTCCAGCTAGCTTTAAACACTTTTACCAATTGATTTTCAACATGAGAAGGCCAACTCCATTAAATGCCTTGCATGTCGATCTCTGCCTGTGCCATGCACTACCAATCCAATCACTCTCGAACGATTATCGACAATGCTGCCTCGCACCTAATATTCCCAAAAATGCACTTGACCAAATACATCTTGAACATGGCTTCAACATAGGAACAAGGCATTGCCCATGTCTTAGCCATTTTAGCACTTGCCACCATCAAGGGGGTAACAAACAACCCCCACCAGAAGAGTTTGACGCCCTCGTCGGATTATCTCGCAAATACTCTTCAATCTGCTTTTCATATTACCACAAAGTTACATCTCTTTCCCAAGTGGCGTTCGCTTTGCTAATGCCAATCAAGTATTCAATCTTTCCATTTTTCTTGCTCATTTCAAGAACACAGCAACCCAGAATTTAAGCAATCTCTTGATCTTCTTGAAAGGGTTTCAGATATAAAACATAAAAAGTAGGATGAAGTTTGAATCTTTCTAGCATGTTTAATCTATAAGCAACCTTCACCACTCATTTCACTATTTCAAATGGACCATCATACCCCAAAACTGATTTATCATGCACCGTGTTGCCGGAGATTTTCTTCCAAATTTGTAGTTTTAATTTCGACACCACTTTGTCACCAACCTGAAATTCCAACTCTCTTCGACCCCTGTCTGCATACTTCTTCATCCTTCGGGATGCTTTTGCCAAACTGTTCTTGGCTTGTTCAAGTAAATCCTGTATGTCATGGACAAAACGGTATACTATAGGGCATAAGCTATGTCCAGCATGTTTTGAAACTTCATGGGGCATTCTTGGTTGTTGTCCTATTGCTAACTCGATCGAACTTATCCTCGTAGATGATAATCGATGGATGTTATAGGAAAACTACGTTGTGTCCAACAAATCAATCCACTTTTTCTGACTTGTTGTAACATAATGCCGAAGAAATTCTTCAAGCAATCCATTCACCTTTTTTCCTTTTTGGCAATCGTCTCAGGATGATTGGCTATTGAAAACTTCAATTCCTACCCCCATTAAATTGAACAATGATGTCCAGAACTTTTTCGTGAAGCGTGTATCTTGATCGCTTATAATATCCTTCGATAATCCAAAGTACTTGATTACATTTTTGAAAATTAGTATCGTTGCCCTTTTATCCTTTATTCATGCAGTGCGGTAATGAAAATTCCATACTTCAAAAATCGATCCACCACAACCATAATTGATTTCATCTCCCCAACATTCGAAAATCCGCTAATGAAATTCATGGATATTGATTGCCATGGCGTAACCAAGAAGAGAAGGAGTTGTAGCAATCATGTTTCCTTCTTTCTTTTCTACTTTGTCTCGTTGATAAACAAGGCAAGTCTTTGGTGTGTGCTGTTGTAGGCACCCAAAAGTAATACCTTAACCTCTAAAACTAATGTAGTAGTGGAAGTAAGAGTTGATCGACGAAGAGTATGTAATTCAATATTTTATGCTTCCTACAATGATTGGGGAGGTTTTTGTATACAAACAATTGTAAATAAAGAAATTAATAACATTGAAAATTAAATTAACGAAAACAATCAAAAGACTAACATTGGTCTGAGNATCTATAACAATGAAAATTAAATTAAAGAAAACAATCAAAAGACTAACTTTGGTCTAAGTCCACATCCACCATCGGAAACATGATTGATCATAGATGCAAGGATAATTCAATTCATTTTTTGAATATTCATCATTGAAATTGATTCTTATTTCTCCTTAATTTTAGTTAGTTAGAAACTAGAATTCTAATTAATCCTAATTATTAAATAACCCCATACCAGCACTTAAAATTCAATTTAATAACAACTTTACATAATAGAGAAGCATTCAATCTATTTAAACATTCTTCTAGAGATTCAATAACCTCTATCGCAGAAAATTATCAAATCCTAGTACCTTACAACTTAAATGAATCAAACAATTACGGATTTGATGTTTAACTTAGCAGTAGATTGTTACAATCAAAGAACCAATGGGCCCTCTAACAATTAAACGCAACAAATCATAGAAATAAATACAGAAGAACATTCAATATGCAAAATATAAATCAAACAATAAGAAAAAACTATTTAGATCTCACAATATGTGATTTCGAGGCTTCAAAGGCTGTGGTCGCATAGTTCATTTCAGTTCAGCCTTGAAATTCTCGGGAGCCATGTTGACGACCACATAGAGGATAAAGCTATACGACTGCATAGCTTTACCAAATTTTCTACATGATAGCTTTCAATATTTTGATCATATCGTTCTCTCCCGATATTCGATTGAAGATGCATTGGAAAGCTAACTCAAAGGAATACAACTTTGCTTCAGATATCATCTCCAAATTTAATCGTTTTCCATGTCAAAAATTAGTCTCAATATGAGGTTAAAAATCGGTGCAAAACTTTTCAACTTGAAAGTTGATATGTGATAATGTCTGGGCTATATTTCATTCCTTTGATTCCTTTCTTCATCCAGTTGACCTCTAACAATCTTGAATCTTCGTCACAAGGTTAGAAACAAGTTTAGAGTATTTACACTTCAGTCTCTAAACTTTCACTTTCTTCCATTTTAGTCCATTTTCACATATTTCTTCCAAATTACGCTATATCTATAGAATTACCACCAAAACCAAAATATGAACATATATTTTGGTATTGATTAATCGTACGAGTACATAAAATAAGGAGGAAAAAATATGCATTTTATATTCCTATCAAATCCCTCACACTTAGCTTTTACTCGTCCTTGAGCAAAACTCAATTTTAGTTCTCAAAAAACATCCATATCGTAATGCTATGAATATAGAGCTATCAAAATTTTTCAAAACACATAAGATATCATGAATAAATATTTCCACACAACTCATATTCAATTAGCAAGCATTTTCATATGAAGATTGAGCAAACTAAACATGTAGACCCTCACGGATATAAGCACTCAACTCTCATTTGTTTAAAACGTAAGTGTTTCGCTCAAATTTATTCCAATGGAGATTCTCTACCATATGCTTGCATATCTTCTCATTTGCCACCACTTTTGTCACATGCTTAACACGAATCATAAGGACTTTTCAAGGGTTCTAACTTGGCTTAAGGTCAAGGTGAGAAATATTTGGGTATGTGACTCAAGAGTCATCAAACTAATGGAGCAAAGATGAATAAATTTAGCTCAAATATATTTATAAGATATGTAAAACCAACTACTCCGCACAATGGTTCCTTTACTTTGTATCTATCACAAACAAATCGAACCATTTCTTGAAATGTAGGAGGAATTGTGAACATAGACATTTTGTAACATTGACATCACTCTTATTCATCACCTATTTTCTTTTACTTTTCTTTTTCTTCTTTTATTCACTTTTTTTTTCTTTTTTTTTTTCAATTTTTTT
>CAIGRB010058326.1:18008-31969 GCA_903798255.1 Fraxinus quadrangulata
GTCGCCTATCGTGCAAGGGATAGTGAACATACATGGACCCGTGCACTTTGCTGAAAGTTTCTCTTGAATAATTACAGATACTTGTTCTCCACTTTTTACCCTTTCAATCCCCTTCAATTTTGTTTCATCTTACTTGTGCACAATTATTTCAAAAATTTAGAATAACGAAGCACTTGTTTAATAATATCTAAAAGTAGAATATTTACCTCACATTTACTAAAAATTTCATGCAGCTCATCATGATTTCGTTCATATTTTCTAGACCCTACTAAAGCTTGAGGGAAATGAGGTACAAGTTTATAATCAGAAAGAGGTAGAAACTTATGCTTAATTACCTCAATATCTTTGAGAGCACTCTTTTCTGCTGTAATATATTCCTCATTTTCCTCATTCGATGATGTAGGGGCCACCTTCACTGGGGCTTCAACCTCCGTGCCACTCCTTAACATAATTCCACTCACATTTTTTTTAGATTCACCACTATTTGAGATGACAATTTTCCCGAATTCTGTGACTCTAGCCGATTGACCACGTTAGCCACTTGATCCATTTGATTAACATTGAATGCTAGCCCTGGTCTCCTGTTGAAATTGTAAAGTGTTAGTGGCAAGAAATTTAACAATATCTTCTAAAGACATACTAGAGTTAGAAGTTTGGCCATGTTGTTGTCTTGTGGGTTATGGTTGATTATATTGCTGAAAATTCTGTCGATGTTGATTCATTTGTCAATTCCCGTAGCTAAGATTTGGATGATCCCTCTATCCTTGGTTGTACGTGTTTGAATAGAGATTATAATTCCTTTGTGGTTGTCCAGAGAAGCTACCAGATGTATTTATATGTTCAACGGATTCTTCTTGAAGTGTTGAGCACATATCGGTTGGATGGCTTACCAATGAACAAATTTAACATGCTTTCGTTGTTTGCATAGTACCTGCAGCCGTTTGATGAATAAGAGTGGTTAGACTCGCCAATTGTTGTTCAATGGATGAAACATTTATCTCGTTAACATGTTTAGATGGGGTGTGGAGTCTAGTGCCAAATTGCTGAAAGTTAGCTGCCATATTTGCAATCAAGTTCTTTGCAGCCTCGGGAGTTTTATCTACCAATGCTCCTCTACGCTTAAATACTCCCATTCATGCGACTCTCTGTTGTCTTGCCTTATGCTACATATTTCCTTCCTAATATTTGCCGCCCTCCAATGTCACTCCTTAACCTGGGCAAGGTTTTTCTAATTCCGGATCGTACTGCAAATCACCTTGATTAGAAAATCTAGTTGTGGGCATGAACAAATAGAACAAATGAAAAATAATATAAAAAGAAGTTAGAGTAAGAAAAACAAATAAAATTCTATGCTGAAATTCCTAAAAAACAATAAATTACCTAAAAACCTAGAAAATTATGATTTTTAAAAAAAACTAAAATAAACAATTAAAGAAGCACAAAAATAAATTAGCACCACTCCCCGACAACGACGCTAAAATTTGGTGTATGCTGTCGCAGGCACCCAAAAGTAATACCTTAACTTCTAAAACTAAAGTAGTAGTGGAAGTAAGGGTTGATCCCACGAAGAGTGTGCAATTCAATATTTTATGCTTCGTACAATGATTGAGGGGTTTTGTTTGTAATGAAGTCAATCTATTACAATGAAAATTAAATTAACGAAAAATAATCAAAAGACTAACTTTGGTCTAAGTCCACATTCACCGTTGGAAATCCACGATTGATCATAGATGCAAGGATAATTCAATTCATATTTTGAATATTCATCGTTGAAATTGATTCCTATTTCTCCTTAATTTTAGTTAGTCAGAAACCAGCATTCTAATTAACCATAATTATTAAATAACCACATACCAGCGCTCAAGATTCAATTTAATAATAACTTTACCTAATAGAGAAATCGATGAACTAGATAACACAAATATCAGCGGTTGCATTCAATCTATTTAAACATTCTTCTTGAGATTCAATAAACTCTATCGCAGAAAATAATCAAATTCTAGTGCTTCACAAGTTAAAGAAATCAAATAATTACGGATTTGATGTTTAACTTAGTGGTAGATTATTACAATCAATGAACTAGTGGGCCCTCTAGCAATTAAACGCAACAAATCATAGAAATAAATGTTGAAGAACATTCAATATGTAAAATATAAATCAATCAATAAGAAAAACTATTTAGATCTCACAATATGTGGTTTCGAGACTTCTATTTCCTTCGNTAGCAATTAAACGCAACAAATCATAGAAATAAATGTTGAAGAACATTCAATATGTAAAATATAAATCAATCAATAAGAAAAACTATTTAGATCTCACAATATGTGGTTTCGAGACTTCTATTTCCTTCGACCAAGTGTAAAATTTTAGTTACAATTCATGAATCTAAGAGAGAAAATAATGAGGAGTTGAGTTTTAAGGTGTTCTGTACGTTCTCTCCCCTTTTGTTAGGATTGCAAATCACGTATTTATAGTTGTTTCCATAGGTGGTTGACTTAAACTCGGAAATCATAATTTTCGTGTCGAAAGATGTGACTGCATAGAAGAAGAGGCTGCGGTCGTATAGTTCATTTCAGTTCAACCTTGAAATTCTCGGGAGCCATGTTTGCGACCGCATTGAGGATAAGCTATGCGATTGCATAGCTTTACCGATTTTCTACCGGATAGCTTTCATTATTTTGATCATATCCTTCTTTCTTGATATCCGATTGAGGAGATTCAAGATGAGTTGGAAAGCTAACTCAAAGGGTTACAACTTTTTTTCAAATATCATCTTCAAATTCAATCGTTTTTCATGTCAAAAACCATTCTGAAAATGAGGTTGAAAATCGGTGCAAAACTTTTCAGCTTGAAAGTTGATATGTGATAATGTCTTGGCTATATTTCATCACTTTGATTCCTTTCTTCATCCAATTAACCTCTAACAATCTCGAAGTTTCATCACAAGGTTAGAAACAAGTTTAGTGTATTTACACTTTAGTCCTTAAACTTTCACTTTCTTCCATTTTAGTCCATTTTAACATATTTCTTCCAAATTACTCTATATCCGTAGAATTGCCACCTAAATCAAAATATAAACATAATGAGTACATTTGATATTTTAATCATACGAGTATATGAAATAAGGAGGAAAAAATATACATTTTATATTCCTATTAGTCTTCACATACATTTCCACATCTTCCACCATCTTCGGCCAAAAGCACAACCTGCCCAACAAAGCCACCATTCTTTCAACACTTGAATGTCCCACCCTTAGGGGATTTTGTGTTTTCCTCAAAATTTCCTGCCTTAGTTCCTTGGCCACAGGGACATAAATTCTACCACAATGTGCACAGATTAAACCATCCTCTACATAATACTGCCTAACCAAGCTGTTAGTAAGTTTCTCCTTCAGTTTTTGACAAACTGCATTACCAGGAGAACATTCCCGAATTTTGTTAAGAAGAGTAGACTGAACCAAACTGAAATAACCAACATATGATCTTAGAGCATTAGCAACCTGATTATATCTGCTCGATTTGTACAGCCAAGTAAAATCAAATTATGCTAACGAGCTTGCTTTGGCGAATTTTTTTTCTTAATAGTGAAATAAGTATTTGCCACATTTTCTGTCAAAACACGAAACTTAGTACCCATCAAGTAATGACACAAGATATCTAAGCAATGCACCACTACAATAATTGCCTTTCATATGTCAAATATCTTTGATTAGAATCTCTATGTTTTCGACTCTCAAACACCACAGGGTGCTCTTCTTGCACTAAGACTCCACCAATCTCCCAATATGAAGCTTCGATATGTAACGAGAATGGTTTCTCAAAGTTCGATAATGCCAACATAGGTTTGGTAAAAACAACCTGGTTCAACTTCTCAAAAGCATTTTGACATGTTTCCATCCATTCTCACTTCTGGTTTTTCTTTAACAAATTAGTAAGGCTATTCACTTTTTTTGAGTAGCCTTCTATAAAACAACGACAATAGTTAGCTAAATCGAGAAATGGACGTAATTCAGGGACCTTCATTGGAACCAACGAATCTATGATTGCCTTAACTTTCCTTTCATCTATCCAAATCGTACCATGACTTAACTAATGGCCTAGAAACTGCACCTCTTCTCTACAAAATTCACTTTTTTCCTTTTTCATATACAGTCGATATTCCCTAAGGCGCAAGATTGCCTTTATCAAATGCATAATATGATCATCAAGTGACTAACTATAGACCATGATATCATCTAAATACATGACCACAAATCGATCCAAAAACTCATACAATACATCATTCATGTGATTGCAAGACGTGGTAGGGGAGTCGGTGAGACCAAATGGCATAACAAGAAATTTAAATGAACCATACCTTGTAACGCAAGCTATTTTTGATTCATCACCAGTCGCGATCCAAACTTGCCAAAACCCTGACCTCAAATCCAACTTTGTAAACAAAGAAACTTTCAGAAATCGATCGAACAAGTCTACGGCATGAGGTACCTGGTACTTGTTCTTTATCGTCGCCTTGTTCAATGCGTGATAGTCCACACTAATCTACATCGATCCATCTTGCTTCTTTTGAAACAATCGGAGCACTGTATAGAGCATTCAAAGGCTGAATATACCTAGTATCCAACAATTCATTAATCTACCTTCAAAGTTCTACCAAGTGAGCATGGGCCATCTCGTAGGGAGCCTAAGTTGGAGGCTTCATCCCGAGCTCTAATTTAATCTTATGATCAATTGGCCAGCGGAGAGGCGAGACTTTTAGGAGTTCAGGTGGCATCACTTCCGAAAATTTATCCAAAACTTCCGCAATAGCATCCAGAATTTCTGCAAACTGATCTGATTTGATTTCAATCAAAGTCATCAAGTATGTAGATTAAGCATTCTTTACATTTACATTATTTAGATGGCTACAACTCAGATATCTTATGTGTTATTCTAATCGAGAAAGGTTGTAGAGATAAAGCAACGATTTTCCTAGTCAGCAATAAACATCCCACACATGTAAGGCACAACCGAGGCCTTAGCTTTCATGAAAAACTCAACACTAAGGATCAACTAAAAGTCAATAAAGAGAAGGGCAATCAACCTACACTATCCTTCCCAATTGCCACAACGAAGATCACATTGAGATATCCCTTTTATCGGTTGAGCATCTGAATTTACTGTCTTTATCCTTGAAGTAGCCGTATTCAACTTCAAACCCAATTTGTCTACCGTCCTCAAACTCACGAAATTGTTTGTAGCACCAGTATCCAACATTACTATCACAGCCTGCCCTTTTATACCAACAGGAATGTACATCAACCCACAAATTTGTTTGTCCATCTTCTCAGTCAGGGGATTCACGAGTTACAGAGGATTGACTTGTGTAAAAATGTTTACATGCGAATCACTTTCCTTCTCCAACACTAGAGCATTCAGTTTCTAACGTTTATGACATTCCCGCATAAGGTGCTGCCCATCACAAATGAAACAACCATTATTTTTGCTCTTTCCTTTGTTCTGGAACAATTCACCATCCTTCAATTTTGAATAGTCAGAGTTTTTACCTTTCTTCTTGCCTTGAGTATGAACATGACTTCTTCCAACCTTGTTCTTTCCTTTTGTCCTTTGTATAAGAAGAGCCATCAAGCTTAAAATTCGTCAAGAAATCAACCTTGGCAATTACAGACACCAAGTCTTTTACTCCTTGTTGTCTTAATTCCACATGTGTCCAAGTTTACAAACTCAAAATGAAGTTGAACAACTTATCTTCATCGGACATATTCTCAATATCAAGCAGCGATGTAAACTCTTTCACGTATTCCCAAAGAGATCCTATTTGTTTAAGTATTTTGGGTAATTCTCTTGCAATCCACGAAGGATTCGTAGGGAGTCAAGGTTTCCCATGCAAAAATCCTTAGTCTTCCAACACTTTCAACATCTTGAAGCCTGATACGCCTCCACAGCTTTACATCACCAGCACGATACGTACTTGTAATATTCACCCATTCTTCTATAGGAATTTGAGCTAATTGAGGTACTGTTCTATATCTCATAGAAAATTCTCAAACTCCTTGGCATTACGGGTGCCAGTAAATGCCTTTGGTTCATGAACTCAAATTTTGGAAGAACCCGAAGAATCTCGTACAGCAGAAGGGTTGGTAACAACTCGTTTCACCAAAGTGAGGTCACTTTCGAAACCATCAAAACTTTCATGTTATCCGCGAACAACATCATATCACTCATCATTGATGTCTATTTTTCATTCATGTCTTTCATAAAAGCATCGAATTGGGCACCCAACTCAGCATGGAAAACTCGATGATTGTGTGTCTGTGCTGCAATACTCAATGCTTTGTCACTCATAGGTCTACCAATGAAATCTCCGAGCATTCCAACCCCATCTTGAAGATTTGGTCTACAATTCGTCATAGAAAATCTGTTTTAACTGTGCTCTAATACTAGTTGTTATAAGGTCAATTTTTTTGCAGTAATTTTTCCCCTATATGGCTCTAAGTTTCGAACTCAGTCTGCCTTCAAATGCACTCAAATTTCTTTTTTCAACGAAGAATTGCAACATTGTATGGAAGGGAAAGAATATGGAAACGAGCACACGAAATACAAGAACACCTTCCCAACTTTTATTATTGCAATAAAAGACAACTCACAAAATTAAGCAAAGAATACAACAATGCACTCTACACCTTGTGCCTCATGCTTTAAGAGTTTATATAAAATTTGTATAGTTGACACTCCCAGCCATTAAGGCCAAATTTCAAATTTTTTCCACCAAAAAAACTACCCCAACATGACAGGTAACCAACCTACCTACAAAAACTGCTTTGCACATATCAAATCCTTGACATATAACTATTGAAATTAACCGCCTTAGTGAAATCCATCCAACTAGCTTTGAACACTTCCACCAAATGATTTTCAGCATGCCCCAAATATAAGTTGCATTCGATCGAAGGCCAACTCCACTAAATGACTTTCATGACGGGCTCCACATGTGCCATGCCTTTGTCCATGCACTACCAATCCATTACCGTCGAACGATTACTGACAATGCTGCCTTGCACAAAATGTTCCAAAAAGTGCACTTGATCAAGTACATCTCGAACATGATTTCGACATGAGAGTAAGACATTGCCCATGTCTTAGCCATTTTAACACTTGCAACCATCAAGTAGGTAACACTAGATGCCATCCTTATACAATTTACATTGTATATAAAGCACTGTTTTAAAAGTCCGGCCTAAACGGCGTCTAGACGCCATCTAGACAGGGGTTTGGACAAAACGCCACACAATGATAATGAGCGTCTAGTGGCACTTTATTGATTTTTTTTTAATCTTTTTTAAAAAAACATTTTGACTTTAGTTTCAAGTTTGTAAATGACTTTATCTATATAAAAGTCGAAAATGAAAAATATGTTAGAAAATTTCAAGTAGGACTTGTCTAGTTAAAACTTGAAACTATAAAAAATAGTTTAGTTTTTGCATTTTGAAAACTTAAAAGTTATATGATTGAAATTTGTAATAATTATTAAGTAAATATAAAAATAAGAAAACATTTTTTTACGCCTAGATCTCGCCTAAACTCATCTAGGCTCGTAAAATTTGAAAATTTTGCCTATCCAGCTTTACATTTTTTGGAACACGGATACAAAATATTATTTTATCAAACAATAATGGAATGAAAAAATTAGTATGGCAAACTTTTGTCTTTGTCTGGTTAAAAATTTACATGATTATTAAACTTCGTAAAATATTTTTTTTATTGGCCATTAAATTTAAAAAAAAATTCAAATAGTCATCTAGTTTATCAAATCATTATTTCGTTGGTCATTAAATTAAAAAAATGGATAATCATAAAAAAATCAAATCATTTCTTCCATCCATCAATCAATGACTTATCGTTAGAAAATTTGAGGTGACAAATAGAAATGCTGACATATATTATTATGACAAATTAGCTAAAAACATGCTTATAAAAAATTCAATTAATGGGAAACAGCAATAAAAATATCATTAAATGAAACTAAAGATAAATAAAAGAAAACAATCAAAAGTTAAAATTCAATTTTTTAAAGCATTTTTGGGTGATTTGTCATCACCTAACGATAAATGTGCCATATCGACATTTTAGTTATCATGTCCGAGAGTCCTCAAATTTTCTAATGGTGAGATATTTAGTGATGAATGAAATAACGACTTGATTAGTTTGGTGATCATTTGAAAAATTTTAAAGTCTAATATCAACGTGATTACAATTTAATTAGCTCGGTGACCATTTGAAAAGCTTTATAGTTTAATGGTCAATGAAAAAAATTGTGTAAAGTTCAATAGTCATTTAAATTTTTAACCGGTATTTGTGAGTTCAACAATTGGATCTAAAGCTTCCATTCTTGTCATTCGGCTTGAGTGAACTAAGGCACGCGTCCACCACCTTTTAGGAGGCCTATGCTTCATAGTTCTTGATCTGTAATTCCTAACCTTTTACATTATAAGAGCATCTCCAAGAGACTCTTTATTTTTAATACTTAACTTTATTATTACTAAAACATTTATTGTTTTTCTCTTTCTTTTATTTTCAATAAATTTCTTTCAAATTATTATATTATTTCCTCCATAAAAAATTGAAATACTTTGAATGCAATTAATTATAGAGGGTGAGTTTGACTTTCTAAAATTGGAGAGTGAAATTTACTTTCTAAACTAAAATGTTAATTTAAAGAGTCTCTTAAAATATAATTTTAGAAATTAACTTTTGAAAATAAAGAGTATCTTATATTTAAATAATCTCTTGAGGATACTATAAGATCATCTATATTTAGAATGTAGATTACATTAAAAAGTGTCATATCACTTCGAAATGTTTCAGGAATTGCAAATTAAAAATAACTTCAAATATAATTGATTTGGAGGATATATTTGAGGCACAATTTGAGAGAATTTGTATTGTATATTTCTCACACCTTGAAATGTGTATTATGAACCGTATATATACAATTATCACACCTATAACTAATGGAATATTTACAGCTGAGTGGTGCAGAGAACCAAAACAGAAAATGATGAGGTGGCAAAACTGAATTAGCTACTAGATCCTTCCATGCCTTCTTCTAGAATCGATTTAGGATGCTGCTGATGTGTTCCTTGCTAACTGTATTGGCTGCTGATGTGGTCTTCCAGTTCAACTTCTTCATCGTTTTTCAATAGCCTCTCGCAAGATGGAGAGTATATGTCCATGACTCCCATCTTGTTCATACATGAATAAAAACTTTGAGAACTCAAGGCCTTGGTGAGAATGTCTGCCGTCTGTGATCTGCTGGGCACATGTCTTGTAATAATGCTTCCCTCTTGTATTTTATCTCGTATTAGGTGACAATCAAGCTCTATGTGTTTGGTTCTTTCATGGAAAATTGGATTTGTAGCAATGTGTATTGCAGATTTATTATCATAGTACATGAAAGCAGCTTAAGGATGATCTATTCTCAAATCTTTAAGTAGGTATCGAAACCATATTAATTCACAACATAGATTGGCCATGGCTCTATATTCTGTTTCTGAAGAAGACCTGGAAACAACGTGCTGCTTCTTGAATTTCCAAGATACTAATGACTCTCCAATGAAGACACAATAGCCACTTACTGATCTTCTGGTTTCAGGACATGCTCCCCAGTCGGAATCACAATATCCATGGAGTTGTTCTTTTGAATTTGCTGAATAGAATAAACCTTGTCCTGGGGCCCTCTTAATATACCTTAGAACCTTGTGTGCTGCATTCAAATATGGTAGTCGAGGGGTACACATAAACTGACTTAACAATTGGACTAAGTATGAAATTTCTGGCCTGGTAATGGTTAAGTACAGCAATTGACCAATCAGTCTCCTGTAAAGCGCTGGATCAGGGAGACGTTCTCCTTCATCTTTAGTCGATTTCCCATTTTGATCCAAATGGATCCTAGCTGGTGCTAAGTCAATTGTTCCTGATCACTTAGTATATCAAGGGCATACTTACATTGGCATATGTGGATACCCTGTACAGACTTGGCCACTTCTATGCCAAGGAAGTACTTCAATTTTCCAAGGTCTTTAATTTTAAATTGGTCATGAAGATAGCTTTTAATATAGTTAATTGTGTCAACACAATTTCCTGCAACAATTATATCATCAACATATATCAACATGGCAGTAAAAGAGTTTCTAGACCCTTTAGTGAACAGACTATAGTCTGCCTTGGATTCGACATATCCTAGCTTAATGATAAATTTAGAGAGCTTAGAGTACCATTGGCGTGATGCTTGTTTTAACCCGTATAGACTCTTCTTGAGCTTACAAACTTTCTTCCTGTCATTGTTTGAGTAGCCTGGGGAAAGTTCCATATATACCTCTTCTTCCAAATCCTCGTGCAGAAAGGCATTATTGACATCAAATTGGAAGAGACTCCAACCCTTTATTGCAGCCAGAGCCAGCAAGGTCCTGATGGTGACAAGCTTAGCCACGGGTGAAAAGGTTTTGTGATAATCAAATCCCTCATGATGTGCATACCCTTTAGCAACTAACCTTACTTTAAACCTCTCCATGCTTCCATCAGCATTAAACTTGATTTTGTACACCCATTTGCACCCTATTGCCTTTTTGTCAGGGGATAAAACCACAAGATCCTAGGTATCATTTATCTCAAGTGCTTTAATCTCATTTCTCATGGCAGCACACCATTCAGGTGAGTCTTTAGCTTCTTGATAGTCTCTAGGTTTAGATTGTGATGTGAGAAAGGTGACAAAGGTTTTATATGTGGTTGACAATTTTTCATATGAAATAGCAGCGTTAAGAGGATATTTCTTACCTGTGGAGTTTAGTCCCTTCATTTTATTTAACTCTTGAGATGGGTGAAGGCAAGAAGCTTGCTGACATATGAAGTCCTGCAGGTGAGTTGGTGCTTTTCGAATTCCAATAGACCTACGAGGCAAGTGAGTGGCAGGAATGGTGTCTGATGGTAGACCAGGAACATTATGGGTCTCATTTGTAGGTTCTGGTTGAGGCTCATTGTGGTTAAGAGTTTGTGGAGCATTTTCTAAAGACTCTGTGCTCTGGGATTCAAATTTCGGTGAATCATAGCTGACATTTTGTGTTGGTGTGGCTAGGTTAGTTTCATTATGAAAAATAGGATTTTGAGGAAGAGTGTCATTATTTTGATTGAGTTGCACTTGATTTTTGCTAGTACAATTTTCAGTTTTAAAAGGAAAAATATTTTCATAGAAAGCTACATTCCTGGACACAATTATCTTCTTAGTTTCAACATCCAGTTGGGTATATCCTTTGACACCAAAAGGATAGCCTACAAATGCACACCTCCTTGCTCTAGGGTCAAACTTGTGTCTCCCATTAACAATGGTGGTAGCAAATGCTAGACAACCAAAAACTTTGAGCTGCAAGTATTCTGGCTTTCTGTCAAAAATAATTTGATAAGGGCTTTTGTTATTTAAAATGTGAGATGGTGTCCTATTAATGAGGTAAACAGCACTTAGGACATAGTAGTTCTAGTATATGAGAGGGATTCCACTTTGAAATCTTAAGGCCCTAGCTAGATTGAGAATATGCTGGTGCTTCCTCTCAACTACATCATTCTGTTGTGGTGTTTCAACATTGGTTCTATGATGTATGATCCTCCGTTTAAAATAGAAGTCTTTCATATTGAATTCACCCCCATTGTCAGTTCGAATGACTTTAACCTTGGTTTCAAATTGAGTTTCTACCAAAGTACAAAAATTTTGAAGTGTAACAGTGGCTTCAGATTTTAGCTTTAACATGTATGCCCAAGTACTTCTACTGAAATCATCCACGATGGTCAAGAAATACTTGGATCCATCACTTCCAGTTTCATTGCAGGGCCCCCAGATATCACAATGTATTAATTCGAAGCATCTTTTAGCTTTGTGTGTGCTTACAGGGAATGGAAGTTTGTGTAACTTAGCTAGAGGGCATATAGAACAGTGTTTATTGTTGGAAGTTTTTGAAAATTGAACATCACCATCAACATTGGAAATAGAATAAGAGGGGTGCCCCAATCTATAATGCCAAACATCAAAAGTTTGAGTGTCATTAGTTACTGAAGCTGAAACATAAGTAAAAAGCTAATTGTTTAAATTGGTGGAATGATCCATAAGAGCTGAAGGAGAGATCCTTTTAAGCTTCATATGATAGAGTCCCTCCTTGACTTCACCCATGCCAATCATCTTCCAAACTGAAAGGTCCTGGATATAACAAAATTGAGAGAAGAAAATCATACATCAGTTAAGGGTTTGAGTCAATTTCTTGGCAAAAATCAGATTGTATGAGAAGTTGGGCACACAAAGAACATCATGAAGTGTTAGAGTTTCTGTGACATTTAATGTCCCTATATGTGTGACAGGAACCTTGTTACCATTTGGCAAGGCTACTGAATAGGAGACTTATGCTTGAATGGAGGAAAACAATGAGATCGAACATATCATATGGTTAGTAGTTCCTGTGTCTAGGATCCAGGGAACTTCTGAAATGTTAGAAAACTTTGCTTCTAAAACAGACATACATACAGATGTACCAGAAAGTTCGTATATGTTTTCATCAGATGATGAGGGAGTTCCAGTACACTGAACATTGTTCACTGAGTATGAAGGGTATTGGGGTTCTGTGGTTGGCTTGAGAAGTGCCATGAGTTGGGAATATTGTTCCTGAATTAATGACACCTGAGACTTAGGATTCACCACTTCCTGTGCAGCAGGCATGGATGGAATGGACTGATTTGCTAATGGTCTTGACTTCCCTTCAAACTTTTGGCTAGGTAGGTATCCGTGCAGTTTAAAACACTTATCAGCAGTATGGCCAGGAACTTTACAATAAGAGCGGACTGATTTGGCTGGATTAGCCTTGAAGTATTTTTCAATGGAATGTCCTAAAATTTTGCAGAAGGTGCAATAATAACCGTCTCTTCTTTGTGCTGGGAAATTTTGTTTCCCGCCTTCTCTATAGCTTCTCTTGGAGACAAGAGCCATAGGTTCAGGTCCACTTCCTTCAGTTGAAATTTCTCTCCTCTTTTCCTCCTGTTGTATGATTGAATAGACCTTGTTTAAGTTTGGAAAGGGCTTGATCAGTAGGACTTGTGCCTTGATTCTTTTATAAGAATCATTGAGCCCTATCAGGAATTTCATCACCCAGCCCTTTTGCTGATTTTGGACTACAATTTTCAAACCTCCATAGTTGCAACTAGGTATCACCTCATAGTTCATCAGTTCATCTAGGAGTGCCTTAAGTTTGGAGAAATAGACGTTTACAGGGTCTTGATTTTGCAGTAGCATGGTTATCGCCTGTTTAACCTCGAAGATCCTAGGTGCATTTTGCTGGGCAAACCACTGCTCTAGCTCAATCCCAAGTCGATGAGCTGTTTTAGCATAGGTGGTGCTGTATTTTATGTCCACAGCCATTGTGTTCTGCATCCAGGTGATGACAATATCATTGCACCACAACCAACGTTCCACGATTGGATCATTTGGATCTTCTAGCTCACATATGCTTCCATCTATAAATCCCAATTTATTTTTGGTGCGTAGTGCCCATTTCATGGATCGAGCCCACAAGTAATAGTTGCTGGCATCTAGTGTTTGAGTAACTAAAACAACACCAGTTCCATCATTGTTTCCAATGAAATATGGGCTATTTGGTTGAGTAAGATCATGACAAACAATGTTTGAGCTACCAGTTTCATTTGCATTTGCATTTGCATTTTGTGCTTGGCCTGGACTTACATTGCCAGCATTTGATTCCTCCATTTCATGCTCTGATACCATTTCAGGAATTGCAAATTAAAAATAACTTCAAATATAATTGATTTGGAGGATATATTTGAGGCACAATTTGAGAGAATTTGTATTGTATATTTCTCACACCTTGACATGTGTATAATGAACCGTATATATATACAATTATCACACCT
>CAIGRB010058365.1:0-14491 GCA_903798255.1 Fraxinus quadrangulata
TGCTTCTTTGACATTTTCAGAGGTTCGTCTCTCTTTTAAATCATTCCGTGTAAAAGTTCAGTTAGTTACAGCACGGAAGAAAAGTCCCTAATGTGTCGATGGCATTCATTTTTTAACGAAAGGCATCATGCGTACAATTCTTCATAAATAGTGACGGTGACAACATGAAACATGCAAAACATACTTATCTGTCTCATTTGATTTGCAGATTTATGGAGGAATTGTAATGAGCAACATCTCAAATTTGACAGCACTATTAGCAATTGTGTATGCAAAGGATTTGACTTGGGATTATTCGGCAGAAGTGTTGACAGTTTTGGTGGTTTGTGCCATAATAGGGTTTCTTGCATTCTCACGCACCAGTTATCCTCTATGGACTTGCTTATTAGCATTTTTCCTCTATCCATTCTCATTAGGTTTGTTTTATTATGCTCAATTTGTTTTCCACTGGAATTAACCCGATTATACTAATCTGGGTTTTTTTTCTTTCTTTAGTCGAAATAAACATGTTAATGTTCCTTCATTACGAGGAAGTAATAATCAAATAAATGTCGGCTACAGTCATTTTTTAAACATACTCTATTCTTATCTAATTCTACATGTCATTATTGTATCATTTTGGCCGCTAATAAATAGTGTGATGACCGCGATTCACGGGCACTACTAACGAATAGCTTGATTCAAATTGTTTGATAAATATAACTTATATAAGAGATATTCACTTAATTGTAAATGTAGTAAAATGGAGTTAATATCGCAATACATCCATACAATGGAACGTTCCCTCTACCAATACTTTTGACAAATAGATTTGACAAAAGATCTTACCCTTTCATTTAAGTTAATCTAACGGTTTAGATAATTTAACAAAGATTCTTTGAAATGTAAAAAAGGAAAACCCCACGACACACCCCCACCCGCCATAGTCTATCCGTGTTCTCTCTCTTCAAATTGGAAATCAAATTGATTTACAGTAGAAAAAAAAAAAATAAGGAAACAAACTTTAATTGGAGTACAAATCACCAAGAAACCACAAAACATTTTCTAAATTTAGAAAACAACATTTCACCAAAGCAGTGCACAGATTCACCTAGAGTTTGGTTGTTTTTTGTTTGCCTTTTCTATGAGGGTTCTCAACTGTTTCTTCTCAGCAATGATTTTCAGAAAGTTGAACAAAAAGGGAATGTAATTGTGTTTCCAACGGATATTATCTATTCTCCATTTTTTGAATTTTTCTTCCTCGATCAAGTCAATGAATAATTAGCAAGGGATCCCTATTAAACCGGTAAAAAAGAGGGGCATTTCTTCTTCACCACACCCTCCATCCACCCACCACCGTATCCTTTTCATCCTGTTAAACCGGCAAACAGGGCGCGAAATTGCCCCTAACTTCCTAGTTGAGCCTTCCCCCCAACCCAACGAATTAAGGGGGTTATAGACCCCCTACTACTGCAAAATTTTGTGGGATTTCTCCTCCCATTTTCCTCCTCACTACCCATATATTTCTCAAGTGGTGGTTTTTGTAGTATGATAATTACTGATTTTTCGGAAAAACAGTATACCCAAATTAGGATGAATGAATTGTAAGAACTGAATTGATGATAGAACAAATGTAGCAATCTGAATTTAATAAAACCGTCGAGGATTTGAAGAGAGAGAGAGAGAGGGGCGGAGGGAGTAGGGCGAGGAAATGACTTTGCAGATTTATCATGTGTGTATACTACATATGAAAATGTAGAATGTAGTGGATTGTTAGGGTTAAATTACATCACAAAAATTTTGAGCAACTGTGTGAATAGTTATTGAAGTTATTATTTTCTTATTGTAGTAGTCATTCAACTTTTTACAGAGTGCACCGATGGTCATTCGATTAAAAAATATTAACGTTAAATCCTACGCAACATTAATTACCAATATGTCATCAAACAATATTTTTGTTACGTCAAATCCACAAAAGTTGTTGTTAAAAAAAAAAAAATAAAATTGGTCTTACCATAAAATTCAAGCAAAAAAATTTACAAAAATTAAAGCTGCATTACACTTTCTCATCTGAGTTCAATCCCAAATTCCTAATTCTCCATTTTTTTTTGCTAACCTGGTATAATAACTATGTTTGTTGACATACTGATACTGCTCGTTGGATTTAATGTTAATATTTTAACCGAGTGACCATTAGTGCAAGCATTAGAATAACATCTATTATGATAATACTTATAATTACAGCTTTGTGATATTGGAGCACATCAAATGAATGTTACAACTAACTTTCCAAATGGAAATTTAGACGAAAAATTTACATAGAATAACCCAAAGGATTTTCTTAGTTCAAGCAAGAAAAGAAGGTTTATAAGTTTGGTTAAATCATTGTATGACTTGACACAAGTATCAAAATAATGGCATGAAAAGTTTAATAATGTCACGATGCAAATTAGATTTAAAATCAATGAGTGCGACAAATACGTTTATGTTCAAAACGCCAAGAGTTTTTATGTCATCTTATATCTTTACGTTAACAATATGCTTATTATTGGTAGTGATGATATGATGATTAAGTCTATTAACGATATATTGAATTCAAGATTTGACATGTAAGATATGTATTTACCTAATTTGATACTTGGAGTTCAAATTTCAAGAATATTAAATGGACTTATTTCAAGCCAGTCACATTATGTGGGCAGTTTTTTTGAAATTTTCAACAATGATAATTCTAGCACGATTAGAACATTGATAAACACAAGTTAATATCTATCTAAAAAGGTTAGAGTATCTTTCAAATAGAGCATTCTAAGTTTATTGAAAGTCTAATATACTTGATAGTTGAACAAGACCAAATATAGCCTACATAAAATGAGTAGATATACAAGCAATCCAAGAGTTGACCACCGGAAAGGAATACTAAGGTACTTTAGATATATTCTAGCTATGAGTTGCACTATACTACATATCTAATAGTCATTGAAGAATATAGTGATGTTAATTGGATATTTAATATAAATGACTCAAAGTCTAGAAGTGAATATATATTCACATTGGAAGGTACAACCATTTCATGTAAATTCTCCGAACACAAAATTATGGCTAGATCTACTATGAAATTCGGGTTTATAGCCCTGCACAAATGTGGTGAAGAGATTGAGCGAGTACAAAAAATTTAGAGGATATTTTGAGATGTTCAAACCACGTGCCAATAATTTGTACATATTTTGAGGATTTAATTGAAAACTTATCGTGAGGAATGAGATTTATGCCCTTGAACGAACTCGTTCTTATCTTGTTCTTGGAACATAAAAAAATATTTACTTTTATAAATTCTCATACGTTTCTCTGTAATCGCAAATGGCTGTTTGTGGAACTGGTCAATCTGAATGCAATTCCAATGAATCTTCAAAAATATGTATTTTATCTTCCAATAAGAACCAGTTAAATTCATCTTGAAAGGGAATTTTGCCAAAGCCACCCCCCAGGTCCGCCCATGTCTACAAGTGAATATATATTCACATTGGAAGGTACAACCATTTCATGTAAATTCTCCAAACACATAATTATAGCTAGATCTACTATGAAATTCGAGTTTATAGCCCTGTACAAATGTGGTGAAGAGACTGAGCGAGTACAAAAAATTTAGAGGATATTTTGAGAAGTTCAAACCACGTGCCAATAATTTGTACATATTTTGAGGATTTAGTTGAAAACTTATCGTGAGGAATGAGATTTATGCCCTTGAACGAACTCGTTCTTATCTTGTTCTCGGAACATAAAAAAATATTTACTTTTATAAATTCTCATACGTTTCTCTATAATCGCAAATGGCTGTTTGTGGAACTGGTCAATCTGAATGCAATTCCAATGAATCTTCAAAAATATGTATTTTATCTTCCAATAAGAACCAGTTAAATTCATCTTGAAAGGGAATTTTGCCAACGAGTTTCACCTCGCTGCTGATGACACGAAATATTTTATTTTTATAATATTTTTGAAATTTCTAAGCTTACGTATAGGCGGCCATCCCGCAAATTTAAAAGTATTATCCAATTTTAAATTATTGAGATTTGACAGAATAATCAGACAATATTTTACCTACATAAAACGTTGTTTTATTTCGCTATATTCAAATAAATTGTTGGTTTAAAATAAAATTTTTAACTTAATTTTTACTTTTACAACTGTATCCAACATTGCAAAAATAATTATCTATTCTAAAAGTTAATATATATTTAATCTTTCGAGTAGTAGGGTTAATTAAGACATGAATAACACAGTTCATAATTTATTTTATTATTGGTGATTGGTATGTATCTCTCGTCGTTTTCCAAACGTGATGAACCTGCTAACCATACAAGCTGTATTATGATATTCTCGTACACTGTCACAAGTTTCATTAATTTTTACAATTTTTATGCAAGAATAATCTTTTGAAATGCTTAGCTGGATTAGGCGACATTTCAAAATAAAAAATAAAAAATTTGGGTTGGGTAAAAAATTTATATATCTACGAAATCACGAATTGACAGCTACGAGGAACATTTTAAAGTGAATAGAAGTACAAGGAGAAGGATAGACCACAATCAATTCTCATTTGACAATCATTATTTAAAATTTTTTTCTGTATAATTATTTTCAAAAACACATTCACATAATAAAATATTCTGAACGTAAATTCAAAACTTTTCTATACTTTACTATTCAAAACATTGTTTTGGCCAAATAATGGCCATCAAACAGGGGTTAGATCAAAGTTTTAAGATGAAATAATTCAATATAATTAATGATAAAAAAATTTGATTTATTGCTAACACGGCTTCATTTATCTTTTAATATTCCATTTATTATTATTATTTTTGGTTTGTGCACTTGTGACTTTTCTCATGCGTCCTTGTCAACCAAGAAGAGTGCATGTGCACATTTGTTATGTGTCCACAGTAATCCCGCCAACTTGTTCTTATAGAACAAGTCTACAAGGAAAGTCACTATTGAGGTCAATGCAAAGAAAAACCCAAGATGCATCTATAAATATATCTATAAATTTAACAGATTTCTTACGCACGTTGTTTCTTTTTAAGGTTGTCTATCCAGGATGAGGAAATTTGCTTTTATTTCTCTCTTTCTCCTTCTGGGGAGTCATTTAGCATATAGCCGTTCGATTAAGCAGACTTTGAATTTTAATCCCATATCAGACGGTATTCACTCGTTTAGCAATTCATGGGGTTTATCAGCATCAACAGAGACGTGTGAGCCAGTTTATGGCATCTTGCCATGCTCGTCAAATGTGTGGGGGCTGCTGTTTCTGATTGTGATATATGAGATCTTGCTTTCCGTGGGGGATAGATATGTGGCAAACGGGTCGGAGCAGTTTTTCGAGATTATTGGGCCGGGTGGTATTTTCGGAGCCAGTTTGTTTCAGTTTCTTGGAGCAATCCCACAAATTATCATAGTTCTTGGTAGATTATTTCTTCATCTCTTCTTATTTCATCCATCGTGTTGGCTTTTATCATGAGACTAAGTTTTTTCATAGTTTATACTTTTGAACGAGGTAGTTCAACATTCTATATATCATATTAGTTAGATATAGAAACTTAAGTTATGTTCTCTCACCGCTGGTGTGCAAACTTGCATAGTCCCTTGAGCAATACCTAATTGACATTCAAGTTTCGATATTCCTACTTGGCTATAGATTCTTTATGCTGTCTAAGTTCTACCCAAGTTTTTGGAATGGGTCTTAATAGGAAGAATATGAATATTAATCACTTTCCAATAATGTTACCATTCATGCCCTCGAAAGTCATAGTTGAAAAGTAAAAGATAAAAGTGAACGTGCTTAGCCTGCTTGACCTCCATTAAATTAAAATTTATTTTTTTCATTTTTTAATAAAATAATATTACACGTAAATCTAAAATTTTTTCTTTTTTTTTTTGTGACCACGAATTTTCCAAAAAATTACTATTTTACTTATTAAAATATGAAATAATAGAGCCAAACAGCGGCTTAATGAATATAGGCTGTAGTTCATAGGAATCTTCAAATGCGTCGGAAGGTGCTTATAAAAATGTTGAAAAATGATACATTGACAGGGTATCTTTTGCCAGTGGTCAGGTGCATACAAAATTAGAGAAAAACCGTTTGAAAATTAGAAATTTTAATTCTAGGCTACCAAGAACTCTAAAGTCATCATAAGAAAATAAAGACAAAATATGCAAGATTATAGAGGTTCATCTCAACCTATTTTTTCAGTTTCATGAAAACAAATTTATAAGAAAAAAAGTTCCATATTCTATTTTTTCTAATCTCTTTTTTTACGATAATACAAAATCCTAATGTCGACTCCTTATTTTTAAAATAAATTAGGACAAGATAGAAATTTTAAGTGTGAAAAATTTAAAATATCTTTAATTGAAATTTTGGTACGGGGATTTAGTTACCCATACCCCGAGTTAGGTCTCCTATACACTTCAAACCCTATGGCAACCTTAACACGAAGGTCAATATTCTTACGGAGTTCGTACAACAGTAGTAATTATGTTCTACAATTTAACAGTAGTAATAGTCTCAAAACTCGAATCCAATCTAGATGTGTATTAAGATTTTGGGATTCTATAGTAAATGTCAATCTTGTTAAGAGTAGGACAAGTGCTTGTACATTATTTAATTTATATATCTTTATTCGGTGTGAGATTTGTTCCCTAATCATGTATGTGTTAATCTAAAATAGGCGTTTAGCCCTTTGGCCAGGAATAAATTTATTTGAGCCAGACTGCACTGTTCGTGATGTAAATGTACAGATTGCCCGTAATTTACATTTCTGAACCAAAAAGATTTTATGTTAGGATACAAGCAAACAAAAGGCCTGAGAATATTTGCAATTCAAGAATCCATTTATACGCCAAAATATAGAATAGATAATTGATTGACCTTCCGCTTTTTCCGTAAAATTGTATGCATTTCATTTACAAAAATCAGTATTGCTGATAAAACATACATTTAATATTACTGATAAAAACTTAGATCATTAAGACTCGAAGACACCCCTTGTACATTTCTCTCAATTTTCTTCGGTTTTTGGTTATTTACCAACGAGTTTTCAGTATCTGATATTGGAAATTAATTATGTTTTCAGTATCTGCGCTTTCGGGAACTACTGAAGCGGCTCAACAACGAGCTACATTAGGAATGGGATTGATTGCAGGATCCACAGTCATGCTTTTGACGTTGGTATGGGGCTTGTGTGTCCTCGTTGGAAGCTATGATCTTTCTGAGGCCACTACTGATAATACTGGAAGTCAGAAAACTCTAGAAGGTCTTATTTTATTTCCTAAACTTTATTGACAGGCAACTGTAATTTTGATGTACTAACGAGTAAATGCTTTCGTTAAAGCAGACATTGGCATTGTGACTGATGTTCAAACGTGCTATACTGCACGAATAATGGTGATAACATTGGTTCCACTTATCGTCCTTCAACTCGTAGAAGTTGTCCCCTCTTCAGGGAGACGAGTGATTATACTTATTGCTCTTATTATTACAGTGGTTCTCCTAGTTGCTTATATGTTCTTTCAGGTAATAAGACCTGGCATCCGGCCTCTTTATGTCTTTCCTAAGGGCATACCAAAGTTTTGGCTATAACACAAGGATTTTTTATTTTTTATTTTTTTCTGGAATTTTTCAAGTGAAATTTTGTATATACAATGTTGCATTGGTGTATTCACCTGAAATACCTTGCTAAGAAGGGACCAATATCTTTTTATTATCAATATTGTGCAGGTTTTCCAGCCATGGATTCAGAACAGAAGATTTGAGCATTTGATGTATAAATATGCGAAAGATAAGATACTGACGCTCTTGACCAGAAATGGCAGGCCGGATACTCGAAAAATACAAGTGTTCGTACTAATTTTAAATACTTCTACAATCTTAAATCACACTAATTTGTTCGGCTGTATGCATATGTTATCTATATACACTTATTGTAACGCTGATTTCATTTTTTTTAAAATAATAGGTTGTTCGACAAAGTCGACAGGAATAGAAATGCATCAGTATCAGAAGCAGAACTCAGAGTTTTTTTCTTAGGATTGAGGTTGAACGATGATGATTTGAGTACAGAGAAAGATGTGGAGGACATCATGGGATCTTTTGATATCACTGGCGATGCAGGTATCAACCGGGATGAATTTGTTACTGCAATGACAAAACTAGTTAATGGCTTATCCGAAAAGACTCGAGGTCCTAAACGCCGAAATGCATCGAGTAGCGACACTAAGGTAAATCAGAGTTTTTTATTTTTTTAAATTTTATTTCGAAATATAAAGAGGTACTTTTCAAAAGAGTTACTTCTTTAGCTTAGCCAAACATGCTGTTTGTCCTCTGATTATTTAATATCGAAATGTAGAACACCAGTGAAGCACAGCAGAGTCTGTTGGCTATTAATACAAGCCCGACTGCAACCCCAAGCACAAGCCCGACTGCAACTCCAAGCACTACGGCTAGTAATGTTTGGGTCACATTCTTTAGGGCTTCTTTTTTCTTGATAGTTGGGACTGGCTTGTTGCTCTTACTTGCAGAACCTCTCATTAGTAGCGTCGTGGCATTTTCTGAAGCTGCGAATTTGTCTTCGTTTGCTGTCTCGTATTTGGCTATACCATTTGCAATGAATTACAGAGTTGCAGTTGCAGCAATTGGTTCAGCAAGACAAATGACACAGAAAAGCATTTCATTAACACTATCCTCGGTATGTCACACCCTAGTATAATTTCCATTCAATCTATACTCCATTTGTTTGTTCTGGTTTTACGTTGCTGAATCACTCCATCTAAAAATTATTTTCGAGAACAAACGTTTCTAATAAATTTTGCTCTCCCTTTGTACAGCTATATGGTGCGGTGTACATGAACAATGTTATAGGTCTGATCGTGTTCCTCACACCAGTTTATGTGCGCAATTTGTCATCAGACGTCTCAGCTGAAGTCGTAGTTCTTCTCGTTGTCTGCATCCTGATGACCTTATTTACAAGTTGCTGTACGATATTTCGTCGTTGGACAAGTTACATAGTGCTACTTTTATACCCGATTTCTCTCGTTTCAGTATATGTTCTTACCTCGGTTTTCGGGTGGTCTTAGATATTTAGGTCGAGGTGACTTAGAATTATTAGGCATGCCTGTATAATTATTTGTAGGTCCATTGCAACATGCAACTTATTTTCCATGAAGATTGTACTTAATTTTTCTTTTCGAGCCCTTGATGATTAATATCAGTTATTTTTAATAAACTTTGATAAAAATTGATGAATTATATGATTGAAAGTTGTGAGTTTCATAAAATGTGGTTAAAATTAGTTGTTGTCTTTAATTTATACTAAAATTTTAATTTTAATTTCTATCAAATATGAGCGTAGTATTATTATCTACCCATTATCTTGATTTGTGGAATTCCGTGAGACGAGTTATACCTTTTTTTATGAAAAATAAATCATGGGAAAAAACCATATACCAAGGAATTGCGTGTTGTCATGATTGGGGTGGAGCTATGTAAAGAGATGAGTTTTCAACAGGCGGAGAATGAGTGTGATTCAGCAGTGGTGGTAAACTGTTAACAAACCGTTTATGCATGGTTCGGTATTTGTGGAATTATTGGGATGAGTTATTAAAGTTGATTACCGACATCAATTTCACTATATTTTTCATCATTATAGAAAAGCAAATAAAGCAACAGATTTTCTAGCCCGGCAAGAAGTGGATGGTCTCACATTGAGATACATGCATCTAGATCAAATGCCATATTTGTTAAAAAGTATTATTCGTATGGATAAACTTGGTTTTCCTAACTTTAGGTAGTAGTAGTGAGATTGATGTGTTAGCTTCATTTGCTTGGTTAGTGCCTTTTATGGCTATTTGGTTCTTATGTTTGTTTTGTTGGTTTTGTTTTCATGGTATTTCTCCGCCATAAGTGAGGGTGATGAAAATAAGGATTCTATTTTCAAAAAAAAAAAAATGCGAGGAAAAGTTAATCGAATTTTGGTTTAATCGGTCACTCCGATTGAGATATGCAATTCAACCTTCACGAGACTGATTGGGAGTATTAATAGCGTTAGAATGGTTGCAGAGGGGCTTAGGAATTGGTAAAAACATATGCTGAAGTGGTCAGAAGGAAGAAAATCACAATTCGATTTTGGATGAAATCCTTAGAAGATATCAGAGATACTTCAATAAGGGACGCTGATGTCTATATATGAAACGGTTCTTTTACCCATATACAAATTGAGGAATTGATGAAGCTTGAAATGTGGAGGTGAACTTTCTCATAAAATGTCTTCTCTATCTAGAATTCAGAAAATCCAAGCCACTTGAAATCAAAAGCGTATTCGAAGTCATTTTAATAGCCGAAGTTGCACAAAAAGAAAAAAAAATCGAAATTAAAGTTTGCAGAACAAGGAAAAAAAAAGAAAATAGAGTATATCCCTAGAAAACCCTAATGGAGATGCAAGGAGAACACAACATACGCCAACTTGATGACAGATTCCAACAACGCTAAATTGTAATGGACAAGAAATATGTAAAATAAAGTAACGACAAAAATATTTGAACAAACATAATTAAGATGGATGATGGATGTGTAACATTGTGTACAAGTGAGTGAGTAACTAATAACTTTTTATTTAATTGGTTGTAGTGTATGTACATAATAATTTACAAAATGATTTACATACATATGATGTGATGAGATATGATTGGATAATAATTTTTTCAACTAAAAAAAAAAAAAAATTTTCCACTATCTTTTTGACACTTCATTTGTATATAAACAATTATGTAACTAAATTATGTACAAGTATCATTGTTCTTAATCTAATTAATTTTCAAATTTTAACACCGTTTATCACCACATAGGATTTCCATCTTCCACATATTATTATTATAGACAAATGGAATTGAGATTGATGAAAGAATGTTATGTAAAAGTGAGTTGTGTAAGCAAGTAGCAACAAAGGTAAATGTTGGTGATTACTTGTTTAATTAACTATTTTGAATATGTGATTGAAATTAAAGTTTGACTTTGAATTGATATTAAATGTAACTTTTAATTTCCTAAATATGTTACTCGAACAATATATACACAAACCATCTACGATTCAAGATGGTAAGCAATTAAAGTCAACACTAACCAAATTCATGCAACATAGCGACGAAGATTTTCACAACAACAAAATTGTGATTTCATGACATACAAAAGTTGTCGCAATAAGTGATTTAGCGTGATATATTTTTAAAGTTTGTTGTGAAAGTTGTGATAAAAAAAAAATATTAAAAAATATAAAGCGACATAAAAAGTTGTGAAATGTGAGAAATTGCCAGAAACAAAAAATGAAGAAAACAAGGCGCCAAAATATTTTTTGGTGGGAAACTTATGGCGAGAAACTTTTATTTCTTGCAACAAAGTGTTTGTGATGTAATAGAGTTTACTTTTTGTGACAATAAATATTTGTTGCTAAAAATTCTATAAATGAAGGGAAAATCGCTATAACAAAAATTATTATTTGCAATGGACAAAAAATGTTGTAAATTTTAACGACGGATTAACAAAAAATTAGCAATGTAGACGGTAAATTCTACAATTGAGAAAATCGAGTCGGTCAGGCTACTAGCAACCCTGCGAAAAAGTAGAACGAAAAAGAAAGACCGCAAAAAGATCTCAAGAGGACATCGGTGTGGTGCCGACCGAAGACCTTCCGACGATCAAGTCAGAAAAGCTTTACAAGAATTTTGGGAATACTATGCCGAAAGAAAGAAGAAGTAACTTCGAGTAGAGTATTATTATTATTTTTTTTTGGTACCTGAACGTAAGGCTGACCATGAAATTTATAGTAGTGGGATAACCGTCTAAACTAGATTGACGAGGACTCTGCGAGATCTGTTGGTTGGAACTGATAAGATCTATTCGGTTGAAATATCCAACTTGCTTTCGGATATCTTCTATTTGATCTTGTCAAAACATGGAGTGATTTATCTTGAAGATAAATTATTAGAAATTGCGAATTAATACGTGGGTCTTATTTGGCCCGATCATCATAACGAACTGGGCCAAAAGAAGTTGCGTTTATCAGGTGGGCCATCTGTAGGCCTTACTTTTTTGGACTTGGGCCGTTTGGGTGAGTGGAACAATTTTTACCACTACAAGCAACAATTTATTATTTTATCATTTTTAGAGTTTATATATTGAATTATTGATAGAATTACCAACATAAGTATTTCGTTGGTAAAATTTCGTTACTAATCCGTTGGTAAAATAAATAAATTATCAACGAATGATTTCATTGGTAAAAATATTAAATTTATAAAATGTAAATAAAAATTTTAAATAACCAGTTTTTTTGCACTCTATCCAAATCCTCTCGTCCCTCCAAAATTTTCACTTCACACTCAAATTTTCCCTTTTTTTAGCTTGTTATGCGGAAGGGAAAATCACCAAGACTTTTTTGAGATCAATATATACTCCAATCAATCAACACCTCAAACAAGTCGAGACCAAAAATCGAACCAAATAGGACCCAACTCCGGTTGCTTTGAAATGTCCACTTAGAACACACAATAGGAATGTTATTGCGGCCACAAAGGTCAAAGAAAATGGAGAAGAAATGCACATTAAAGAGAGCATGAAGCATACGCCGATTTTCACCAAAGGAGAAGACAAAGCAATAACACTTACAATCATAGCCAAAAGGAGGCAGCATATATAAAAAACACTTAGGGGGTAATAATGGGCCCAAGCCCAATAAGTGGTTAAATGTATTACTAAGTGGATTGTTCATTATAAGCCATCCAAGGAGTTGGGAAACAGGCCACGAGCAACACTAATAAAATTAGGTTGCTTCAAATGGCTCAAATGGTTTTAGGATCGAATCGTATCATTTTGAGGAATTGACTTTTAGTTTAGACAATTGGTCTATGCCGACTGAAAAAATTATGCCGAGTTACATCATCGCCCAAGAGGTCGTTTGACAACAATTTGTTAAACAAACCTCTATCTTGGTACCAAATGACATGCAAGAAAACATTATTACCCATTGGTGACAATTCCAAAAAAGGAGAACCGATAAAAATTAGAAATTATCTACTACTCCGATGTTTAGAAGATCCTAGAAACTTTTAAACTTTACCAATGACAACACATTAGTGCCCATATCTAAGGGGTTATTTTGTGTATGGGCTTTTTTCAAGTCTTACTACTACTTGTGATTCAATACCTCTAGTGAAATGTAGTCTAACATCAATGTGTTTGGCGCGTTCGTGAAAAACAGGTTTTTGTCATAAATGTATAGAAAATTGACTAGCTAAATATACTACTACATAATCATTTAAGACACAAAGTTCATGAAACAAACCTCTAAATCACAATCCTCTTTAATTGCTTCAGTGGTAGCAACATATTCTGATTCTGTAGTGGATACTGCAACTATGTGTTGTAACTGTAATTTTCATCTAATACAAGAGTTAGAAAAATTAAACACATATGAAGAAGTATATTTTTTTATTATCCCTATCCCCCCTGTATAGTCAGCATCTACAAAATTCTTCAATTTTACACCTTCTTTGTTAGCACCAAACTTTAGACATGCATTACTAGTCCCCTTTAAATACCTTAACTTCTACTTTAAGGCTTCCCAATGCTCGAGACCCGAATTAGACATGTACCTACTCAGAGTACTAACAGCAAAAGTTAAATCCGATCTAGTGCAAACTATCAAATACATAATAGATCCAATCACAGTAGAGTATGAGATCCTACTCATGTATTCTATTTATTTTTAATTACAAGGAGTCTGATCTTTAGATAATACAAAATGATTAATTAAAGATAATGTAATAGGTTTGTATTCATGCATGCTAAATCTTTTCAACACTTTTGAAACACAAGAGGACCGATGCAAAAGCAAAGCAGAATTTGACATATCTTTTTCAATTTCCATACATAGGATTCTCTTGACTTTACTTAGATCTTTCATGAATTTGCTATTCAACTTTATTTTTATCTTGTTTATCTACTTAGGCGATGAACCAACTAAAAACATATCATTCACATATAACAATTAAAACACATAGTCATTATTAGTAGCATCGCATTAGAAATACATGTAAAGATAAAACTTACTCATTTGAAACTTTTTGAAACCTTTTGGTTGATTCATAAAGATTTGCTCATTAAATTCACTATGTAAAAAAGGCATTAATTACATTAAGTTGTTTAAGTTCTAGTCAATATGTGCAACCAATACAAGTATGACCCTAATAGTGGTGTACTTAACAACTGGTGAAAAAATCTCGTTATAATCAATACCTTTCTTCTGAGTGTTTCCCTTGGCCACTAACCCAGCCTTAAATTTTAAGGGTTCAGATGCACTAGTACCTTTCTTAACCTTGAAAACCCACTTACAGTTAATTGTAGATTTATTCTTAGGTCTAGGTACTAGTTCCCAATTTTGATTCTTTTCTAAAGAACTCA
>CAIGRB010058391.1:0-20398 GCA_903798255.1 Fraxinus quadrangulata
TTGGCTGCAATTTTCCCTTATTTTAATGAAAGAATGTGTGGCTGGAAATGAGTTTTAAAGAATGGTACTCACGGAGGAGTTAAATATAAATTTGATGTCGGCTAGATAATGAACTCAATGACACGTAAAAAAATATTTTTTGCAGCTGTTCGGGATGGAATCCTGTCGAGATATGACTATGGAAATGCTGACTTCAATGAAGAGCATTATGGGGAATCAAAACCTCCAATTTACAATTTGTCGAAAATACCCAGTGATCTGCCCATCTATCTGAGTTATGGAGGGGAAGATGCACTCTCTGATGCAAAAGATGTGGAGACTTTGCTTGACAGCCTTAAATTACATGATGAAGATAAGCTCCACGTTCAGTTTATAAATGATTATGCACATGCGGATTTCATAATGGGAGAAACAGCCAAGGATATTGTTTATAATCAGATTATAACATTTTTCAGAAATCAGCAGTAAATTTCTTGATTATGGGTGTTTGATGACTTCTCAAACGTGAACAAGACATTCCCAAAGTTGTGATGAAAGACTTTTGAGAAATTACATATCTTGGGCATGTTTGATACGTTGAATTACGGGTTGAACAAAATAAAAAAAAACAGAAGAACGTGACAAAATTTGTGATTTGTTCTGTTTTGCCACCTCTGAGTTATTGATGTACTTGGACAGGCCCTTGTGCGCGTGAGGGCAAAAACTTAAATAAACAAATTATCTCAAAACACCCTTCATACTATATTCAACTCGTTTCTCAAAGTATAAATTGTTAGAGAAGACATTTGTTTATTTATATTTCATCTCAATGTCACTCTACCATGTTCGTGTACTGCGTGTTTAAATGATGGGAAACCTACCTTAGTTTCAAAGCCAAGTCTCTAACACCCCCTCTTGTTGAACCACCATAATTTGCTTAGGAAACCATCAAAAAATATTACTACAGTTATGAACAAAAGTTGTTACCATCAATGAATATTAATCATTAAGCCCTCGTTCGACTTCTAGAAAAATTACTTAAAAAAAATAGAGCGTTCTCTGAATTCAAGAAAAGAAACTATTCCACTAATTATCAAAAGATATATTCATTCAAGAAAAGAAACTATTCCACTAATTATCAAAAGATATATTCATTCTGAACACCAATACGTGTATCTGGTGTGTATTCTTTGAATTAATTAAGATTAGTCAGAAGAAAGGAACATGTTGTGGTAGGAATCTACAAACTTTGATTCAGACATTCAACTAGGTTCCTTTTTCTTTTCTTTTTATATTGATTTATTCTATATTTTGAGATCCTGAAATATGTTTGAAGATGCTATAATAGTAAATAAACAGCTTGAATAGTCCTGTCCGGTCGGTTGCTAAGAAGGGAGAGTGGCGGCTGAAGAGATTCTCATGGCTAATTTAGAATAAAGTGTTTTCTGAAGAATGCGTGGTTAAAAAATAAGATTTTTTTTTTTTTTTGATTTACTTGTAAAAAATTTTTTATTGAAGAATGTGTAAATGAAAATGAGTTTTGAAAAACTGAATTATTGATAAAATGGGGCTCAAGCAACGGCTAAAAATAGTAGAGTAACTATTTGTCGATTCAAATTATGAATACTCGAGAAAAGCCCAAAATTATGAGAACTCAAGGGCTCGTTCTTGAACTTTGGTCAAGAGCCCATTTCTTAGAAGGATTTTGCTATTTGGACATGAAAAATGTACATAATAGATTACATAATATGACATGGAAGGAAAATAATGTATGAAAAAGTTGATTGTATTTTAAATTGACAAATGGTAGAGTGCAATGTTGCATTATGTAATCTATTATATAAATTTTGATATACATGTATCAAGATCCTTTTTAGAAACATGGTTATTAGAAGTTTCCGTGTTTAGAAATTAATAACATTTCCGCATTTAGTATTTTTTTTTAAATTTCATCGTTTAAATACACTTAGGATTGCACAACGTTGTTAACTTGGAAGCGAAAGTGCGGGTTAATTTCCTAAATGGTTACTGAACTTTTCGTAAAATTTCCACGAGGTCAATGAACTTCACAACTGCTCCCGTTAGTCACTAACTTTGAAAATTAGTACCATCACTATGTAAATGACGTTTGCAAAATTAGAAGGATTTGATAACGTGTATAAATGTATGGTTGCCGCGACGCGTCATTGTAAAAAAGTACGTTGAAAGCACTAAAATTAGATTTTATATGCATGTCGTCCGCACCCTCTCATTCAATTTCATGAAAACATAATTTTGAATCTCCCGACGCAAATTGCTGTTTTCAGCTTCATGTTTCCTTATATTTCAAAGCACCTCAAGATGATATCTCGTATTCTTTTTACAATGATGTGCCACATTAGCCATACTATTAGTCACGTCATCAAATCCTTCCAATTTTGCAAGCACCTTTTATCTAGTGATGGATATGGTACCAATTTTCAAAGTTAATTGACTAAAATGAGCAATTTTGAAGTTCAGTGACCCCATGAAAACTTTACGAAAAGTTCAGTCACAATTTAGGAAATTAACAAGTTGTGATATTTTGAGTGCATTGGACTATTTGAAAGGAAGTAGCAATATATGGTCAAACTAAACAAACCTGGTACATGCTCTTTGTTATGGTACATCAAGCGACTATGACTACGGAATGAAAGTCAAAATTACAACTGCCACCAGAGATGGGGTACCGTAAGTAGTACTCCTTCATTGCCATTGTCTTCTATCTTCATCAACGTTGCCTTTGAATTCTGCCACTACCCATTCTAATTAATAGTATTTCAGCTTCTATGCTTTGATTGCTATATTGCTAGTAGCTCATATGATCTTGGACTTTTATGTGCTAGGTATAATAAAATGGCAATCGTATCTTTTATTTATTTTTTATTTGTAATGAGTTTTAACATTCGAAGTGCGGTTTGTAAATCCATTTTGCTATTAGGCGAAATACAAAGCGACACGCGACGGAACAAAGAAATAGAATGCTCGCCTAAAGATTACGATCCATTTTTCATATCCATGCTAGCTAAGGCTATCAGTTAAGGGCATGTGGACAAGTGAATAAAACATGATTCTTAACCGAATCAGTTAGAAGATAGCTAATAAAGAGTCGTCATCTGTCATTCTCTCAAAAAGACCAAATTATCCAAACGTTTGGAGGAAAATTCATAAATATCCCCTCATTGGAAGAAGAAGACATGTAATTCAAATATCTCCATCTCAAATAGCTATATTACTTCTTGCTCCTATTTGAGCATCCAAATTAGTGAGTTTAGGAAGTGAAAATTGTAGCTAGGTGAGTATGATTTGTTGATCTGATTTTCATTGTCAACAAATTGGCATTGTCCATGGGTAACTTGAACAAAGTAAACCACGAATCTGATTACGTTTTGAAAAAGTCCAAATTCTCTGAAAACTAACTGGAGGAGATGAAACATCAGAGGTTGAAGTCGAAGAATATAGCGACTGTCCACTAGATAGTGACATCAATCCTAAAAGGTAGAGAGAGAACATCAGTGGAAGTCCAACATTTCTCCTGCACCACGCCGTTGCTTGTAGAAGAAAATGTCCACTGCAAAAACTATTCAAGAGATGGTGAAAACCTTTAAACCACTGAAGGCAGAGAACGCTTCTCTGCTGGCGAAGATAGAGAATACTACAAAAAGGGCATGTAAAAGAAATTGGAAAAGAATGAAACTAATTCTGTTAATAGTACTTTCCATGACAACACCATCATATAGGCATCAAAAACCAATGACAGTATATGGGAAAGATCGCTTAAGAGGCATCACAAGGATCGCTTAAGAGGCATCACAAGAATAGGCCTGCTAAGGAAATGTTTCCAAAAGAGGTCAACTCTCAGGATTGGAGGAATTTTCACCGTGATGGCTGATGAGTTGAAAATCTCTTCAAAAAGTCATATAACATTCCTTAGGATGAGGAATATGAAGATCAACCTACTAGGTTATACGATGATGAACACCTCCAACTCTAGAGAGACTAAGGATGAGCCAATCTCGAAAACGTTCACTCGTCCAATCATGGACAAATACAGTGACAAAGGAGATCTGATGTATCATTAGTGTGAGTACATGACACAAATGTGATTGAAGAAGGCCAGTCCCACCCTTAAATGCATCTTACTTTAGATGGATCAGCTAAGTGTTGGTATAGCAAGTTGCCTTTGGGTTCAAGCTGGAGCTGGACATAGCTAAAACAAGCCTTCCTAGGGGCATTTACAGGGAGCCGGATAGGACAAATCTTGGCTATGAAGCTTAATGACATGTGGCAGGAGGAAGGAGAGTACCTTAAAAGCTACTTTACACCTATCAACGCGGAGTTGATCGCTTGTGAAACGATTTCAGATGAGAAGGCTAGGAACGCCAAATAAACGAATTATTTTTGAGAATCCCTTATGGCGGGATGTCCACAACAAAAGTCCAGCCTCTTACCATCATCTGGTAAGTTTGATTCAAACGAAATTCAAATTGAAGTTACAATTAAATAGTACCCTAGTTGCCCTATTAGGTTATATCTGATGTTTGCCTTTTGGTGTGTTTCTTCCATATTTTTCTTCCGTTCTTTCTTCGTGTTCTTCCAAACCTCTAGTTGAAAGTTATCCTGCCGTTGTTGATCTTTTAGAAATTTCATAAAATGGGCTTTCTAGATATCCCCAATGACCAATCCTCTCATGAATTGCTAAGGGTTTCTTCGTGAAATTTAAAACACTACGTGTGTTGTTCTTGAGAGAGATGATTCAATTCCTTGTGTCTTCCTTCAATCAATAAAGGTTTTGCTTTAGGATTTGGGCTAGCATTTTGACCGCGAAACTTGAAAAGTACAATTTTGAGTCTAAGCCCTTTGATCATGAGTTTCCTTTGTGCTTTTTGGAGTTATATTACAGATCGAGTATTATAAACTTTGTTGGTGTTCATGGTAATAATCGAATAAACAAATCATCTCACCTAACTATGATTTTCATCTTCTAAGCTCTCTGATTTCGATGCTCAAACAAATGGCTATTTAAGAGGGAAAATATTTGAATTGCATACTTTTTTCTTTAAGGGGCGGGTATTTATAAATTCCCTCCAAGTTTTGGGGTAATTTGGTCATTTAGAAAAATGACAGATGGTAGCTCTTTATTGGTTAGCTTATAATCGATTATGTTAAAAGTATCACATTTTCTTCATCCATCCACGTGTATTTTTTATTAATAACATGTACCCGATGGGAAAAGGGATCGCTAGCTTTATGCAAACCTTCCATACTTGCGTTTCCCTTGCGTGTTGCTCTATGTTTCGCACGCGATGGGATAGGTTCACATGTCACTTTGCGAGGATCAACAAAAAATCCTTGAAGTCCAGTTTAATTATTCATAATAAATTTAGGACTCATTATATTTTTATGACCTTGCGAACTTACTCGTACTTTTCTTTGATTGTGGAAACTAATGTAGGCTATATTGAAGGGACAGATTTTGATTTGTCATGCGTTAGAGGATTTTTGTTACGTGTTTCTAGGTTAAATGCTTTATAAGCATTAAATGTGCATGTTACGCGCTCGATCTCAATCATGCATTTTTCGAATGCAGGTCATGCACCTTTTGACATGTAATGGCTATGATTAGGAGGAGTTTTTAAATGGTCATTTTATCCGAAGGTCTAAGCCCTTCATCTGAACCTATAAATACGCCTCTTCCTGTATTGTCCCTTCCATTCCCAATAACCATAATTATTACCATCTAGTACAAAGAGTTTAGCAGTAATACCATCCATAACTAGATCTGCGGATCAACACTTAAGAGTTGTGCGGCTCCTCTAATACCACTTATAAGGTTTAGATTTTAATTAACTAAACCTATAGTGGGGATGAATTAGTTGTTTTAGAATTACCAGTCTTTTTGACGACTGTCTAGACAATCTGATTTTCAGTCTTTCAAAATATTAAGAAACTCTAAAGATAATCAATATTATTTTCAGATCAAACCTATTCAATTTGCAAACACTTTCTAAATTGTTAATGTACCATAAGTTCTTCTACAAGTTTGCATGCAAAACTACTGCTTTTAATGTAATAATCAGTTTTAGAGTTTTCCAATAAGTGTTAAGTTAGATTTGATAAAATGTAGTTCGTGGAACACACCATAATAGAACCAGTTTGGCATATAAGAAAACAACTTTAATTTTTATTTGGAAACTAATTTCTAAAAGAGATTCATATTTCAAAAATGCTTTTAGATGAGATTACATTGGACTAACTTCCTCTAAAAACTTTTTTAATTAGAAGAAACAATTTCATAAAATTAGTCAAACGAATCCAAAAACAACTTTTTTATCTTAAAAGCTCTTTTTGACTTCTATAAAATCATACTAACGAGCCCTAAGTAATGTAAGATACAAAACACAAGATTTAAGGTGGTAAAACCACTAGGGAAATATACACCATCTTGTTGAAGCCAAAGAAATCCGCTAAGAAACAAAAATTACAAGGTCAAGGTTTTACAAAAAATTTATCCCATACTACAAATATATACCAAACTCAAACTAAATTATGAGAATAAAAAACTTCCTATTTTGTATCTCAACCGCTTGTCTTGAACGAACCATGACCACTCAGCTTGATTTAAAACCACTATTGATATAATTTTGCTTCTCAGCCTCGAACTTAGTAGCATACACCCGCCTTCATCCTTGAACAAGACACTACTAATATTTATCACAATTTTGTCCTATTTTTTGTGGATTATGTAAGATCCACAATACCCATCTAATAGCTTTGTCCAATCTAAACTTGAACACTAAAGAAATAGGCCATATTACAAAAATAAAGATTACAAATGAGTTTTTGTAACTACAGATTGCTCATGACAAGTAGAAACTCTGCCTTGAAGCGTCCACTGAGAGCTTCAACAAAATATCTCAACAAAGATGAGATCACTCAAAATCTTTGTAAGTATATGAGGAATGATAAGTGCATTTTTGTGCACTTATTAAGGCTTTATTAATAAGTTTTTGTGTCATTTTAATATTAGATTTTACTTAACTTGGGTTAATTTTATTTTATTTCAATTTTGGACCCGTTTCTAAGTAATTAGAAAAGAAAAAAAAAGGATCAACTGGCCAATGGATGGAAGTTTGGGGACTAATATGCATTTGAGTAAAAGTTGAAGTAATTTGATGTGGAAGACTAAGATGGAAAAAAGAATGAAGAAAAGAGTTGAAAGGAAAATTCGTAAAGATTTCATAACTGGGCAACCGCCTAGTTATCCCGACCCTAAACCTCAATAACATGGGCTATTTGCTATGTCGGGGCGGCCGTCCCATTTTCTACTCGGGGTCTGCCCAGGCTAAATAGGGATTTTTTTTTTCTGATTTTCCAATTTGATTCCAACTCTTATGGAAACAAATCTTGGGACGTCTTTTAAAGACCGAAGGCCATCCAAGTAATTATCACGTATTACAACACATTTTAAAAGATTTTGGGAGAATAGAAGTAGGCAAGAAACACGAAGATCTATTACAAGACATGAAGATTCAATTCGAGCTTATTTGGGTGATGTCGGTTCTTTGATTTTTCTTTTATTTTCTTTCTCATAACATGTTAGACTAGACTTATTTGTGTTAGGAGAACGATGAACCGTGTAATATGAATTTTTAATCTTTAGTTTTATAAGTTTGACATTAAAATTACGTTTTCGAATTTTGAATGATTTATATGATTTTATTTTCTCCATAATTATTTTGCACGGTAGTTGTGTGAATTTGGTGGCTTATTTTATACATTCAAAATAAGGAAAATATGTTCGACATATATAAATTGTCATAGGGTCCGATGGTGGATATAAATATACCGCTATACCCTATGTGAGTCTTTAAATATTCATAAAAAATTATGCACTTTTATATGTTCGCATCCATTATAGAAATATAATTGAGTCATATATAAAAGTAGGTTTAATATTATTCGAGAGAGTGTTAAATAAAAAAGGAACATTGATTCGTCAAATTTAATTATGTTGTCAACGTGTAAAATTAGGATTAAAATTGATTATTACATGAGAATTCGAGATCCTAGTACATTTGTTATTTATTAAACACATTAATTTGCCTTTAGAATAATTTGCATTTAAATTAGTTAATTTACTCATCATTGCAAAAGTAGATTATTGTAGTATAATTTTGCCACAAACAAATACATCACATTATTTTTATTTCGGTTAAGGTCGTGATAATTAAACTTGAACTAATCAATTTCTATGGGACGATATTTGAACTCAAAATCCACTTTACTACTTGTTAATGAATTGTACACTTGTAGTGATTTTAATTTGAAATATATTTTCGTGAACAAGTTTTTGACGCTATTGCTCAGGATTGAGTTTTAGTTTGATTTTATTTATCTTGACATTAATTCAGACTTCTACCTGTATTCTTGTATTATTATTTTCGTTCCATTTTATTTTTTTTCTCTTTTTCGGGATATATAAAAGAACAAGAATAGCAGGATAAAAGATGACCGTGGTTGATTTCAACTGCTCGTATGTGAGTTTATCATAAGGCAATAACAGTGGCAGCTCAAGAAATTGATGAGGAGATATGCTTGTGGGAGATTTCATTATAGGACAATGACTACGAGATATAAAAGCAGAATGTGAACGTGATAAAACTGTTATGGGTGACTTACCCGTTGCATTATTTCTCTCACCACAATTTGATATGGGTGATTTGCCTATGGGATTATGTCTTCCATCGGTTATTAATGGATATCAATTAAAGGAATCATGTCAATAGGACTGCTTACAAATAGAACAAGAGGAGAAGACTCTCCATGAAGATATCATTGTTTCTTTGTCAAAAGTTTTGAACACGAACGTTGAAATCGAGAAAACTTCAATTAAAGAAGATGAGCATGAAAAGATCGAAAAATTAATCATAATGGACGAAAAAGAACTTGTAGAATTCAAAGAAGAGGAAATCCTCGACTTCACCGCTTGCTCAAAAATAGAGTTTGTGATTAAATATTATGAGGAGATTGAGGTATACAATGTTGAGTTCGAAATGGATGATGAGAGGAAGTCATACTGCTTGGAGAAGGACAAAATTAAAATTTGGAAAAAAGTTACAATATAGAACAAAGTCAAATTAAACAAGTTAAACAGGACCTCCAAAACCATATTCAAAGTGCCATGAAATACGAGTGAAAAAGTCGAGCTCTAGACTTTAAATTAAGCGCTTAATGGGAGACAACCCATTTTCCTATCACTTACCTCTATTTTGATTAACTATTGCATTACAAGTAGATTTTTAGGGATTTCATTAGTATTTTAGGGCCATATTTAGTAACTCATGCATTTAAATGGTTTGTTTTGAATACATTTTAAGTAGCATTTTAAGACTTGCATTAATAACTTAGGAATGTTTACTTATTGAGTTCATTTTATTTAGGCTCATCGTTAACATCCTAGCATTACGTTAAGCTTCCATTGATGTGATATGTATTTTTAAGGTTGCACCTAGATTTCAATTTTCTTAATGTTAGAAGATTAGAATTCTTATTGGTGTGAATTATTTGCAAATTTTTGAATCTTATATGCTATCACTAATATTTATTTTAAATTCTTGCAACAGAAAATTAAAATTTTTCCATAAGGAAAGTAGCAGTTGTCATGATGTCTACTAATCAGACCAACCTGATCATTTGACTAATCCGCATCTACCCTCAAGAGTTTCTGATCCTTTACTTCTTTATTTTGTTTATGTTTGTTTTTACATTGAGGACAATAGGCAATGTAAGCTCTTACTTTGGGCTCTTACTTTAGGGGTGGGGGATAAGTATATGGAGAATTAGGATCTTTGTTGCTTACTTTTCAACTACTTATTGGGTTTGTATAACTAATTTAATCTGAGAAAAAAACAATAGTGTCTAGTATAACGTTGAATGACTTGTCAACAACATTTAATGGTTAGACAAACACATCACATTATCCTTGTTTCGGTTTAGATCGCGATAATTAAAATTGAACCAATCAATCTCTATAAGACGATACTTTGATTCAAAATTCACTTTATTACCTATTAACGAACCGTACACTTGCAGTGATTTTAATTCAAAATATATTTTCCTGAACAATGAAAAATAGAAATACTCTTACTTATACAAATGTTGGGTGCTTGCGATGAATGTTGAGATATATATAAACCGTGAGGCCATGAAACCCTAAAGAACAAAAATAATTTTCCAATCAAGAATGTGGCTTTTAGGAAATTATATGAAATATTTATACACATAAAAAGGTAAAGATTGTCTTGAAATATCGTGTCTTGAAATATCGTTTTATTGTGAAACATAATTTTGATTTACTTTTTGATAAAACAAAGGATCACAATATATAAAATATTGAAATGTAATCTTCACTAAGCATCAAAGTGAACCAAGCAAACGATATTTTCTATGATCTTCCGGAAGAATCAATATATAGTTTTCAAAATCAAGAACGTACTATATTGTTAAATTTTTCTAACACAAATCATAACTAGGTAAGGAAACAATATATTTTTCAAATAGAATCCAAATATATTAAAGTATACATGATTACCTTGACGCACACGTGAATTTCAAATATTTTATATAATCTAAATCATGAAAAGTACAGTAATTTCATGTAATTCATCAAAGAAATAATATTAAACCATATTTTCCGAGGTCTGAACTGTCTGGACATTCGACAAGTTTCCCAATCTTTAACTTTCCTTTTCCTGTTGCAAAATATCTTTCCAAGACTTCATTTTTTAGTCAAATTTTAATTAAAATAAACATTTAGAATTCGGTCAGCTGTAAAATAAAAGTCAACACGAACTTGTACTTAAGAAAGCCAAAACGATTATTTGGAAAACTAATTTTCAAATTATTTTTCTTCAATCAGAGAAAAGTCAAATGTTTGTTTACATTTTGAATCATGTCCAATATGATTGGACGAGATTTTCGTCAATGTAGACATTGAAACTGTGTCGCAAGACTTCTGCAATGGTATGAATTGGAAATTTGAAGCCATCGTAAAGTTCAAATTTATTGAATTCAGCCAACTAACTTGTTCGCAAGGGAAGTGGGCTAATAAAGGTCGACAAAATATCATGTTTCATTTCCAAAAGATTTTCTATATTCCTTATTATGCTGGTGGGAATATCATGACTAATCAAATAGAAAATAAAGGTTCAAATTTCTAGTTTTATGGTGATTCAATTATGACAAGTCTACACGTTACATCTTCAACCTCAACTTTTAACATTTGATAAATCAATATGACTGCAGAGTAGATAAATGCCTCGACTACAAAAAATTCGTATCACGAGGCTTTGATAAAAAAATTCGTGGATTAAAAAATTAAGGATCTTGCTATATGTACATTAAAATTTATATAAGATATTACATAATATCACATGACGTTGTACCATTTGCCAATTTAAAACACATTAACTTGTTTATCAAATATTTTCCCTCCACATTATTTTCTGTAATCGTTTAGGTACCATTTTTATGTACAAGTAGCAAAATTGAAAAATTAATTAAGCCCCTGTTTAGTACCCGATTGCAATCCAAATTTTAATCTAATTCAAAGTCAATAATTAATTTCAACAACATATTTCATGGATCCAACAATTTTTCAACCATATATTTCATCATTTTTTTTAATCAAAATTTACTAGAAATCTTTTTTAATCTCAGTCAAACCGGGACTGAATTTGATTCACAATATGCGTTGATGGACTTGTGTCCATTCGCTAAAAACCATTTAAAATGTCATTTTCTTTAAAATATTCACGTAATAAACTATTATGACAAATTTCTCTAACCTGGAATTTTGAAGAGGTCCAAGGTATTAAAATACGATAATGGAAAGTGAACCGATAGCAACCCATGTTAAAATCGATTTCATAAAATGAAATCAAAAGAAAAAAACCTCAAAATAGCTTATGAAAATTGAGCAATAATTAATTAGATGAAAAAAATCTTGCTCATTGAACAAGTATGGGTCTCGACTCGTTCCAACTAATCGTTCCTATTTGAGTTTATGCATTTTGCAGGAAGAATGAGATAAAAGCGCTTGTCACCTTCAAAGAAGTATATTCAAACACTAAAAACAAATTGACTTGGGTTCAACGAATTACAGTCCAAATTCAAACTTTTAAAAATGTCATTTTCATTTAATATTTATGTAATAAACTATGAAAATTCTCTCCTTGGAATTTTGAGGAGGTACTATTAGAATACTATTAATGAACTAAAATGACAGAAAAATAACTCCAAGAACAGCTTATGAAACTTGGGTTATAAATAATTAGGTGAAACAAGTCTTGGGTCACTGAATTCTTCTTCCAAATTTAATCCCCTGCATTCACACCACAATTCCATGAATTGATACTATAAAATCAAATGTTACTGACAGCTTACAAAATAAAAATTTGCAAGAAAACTGGGATTGATACAAGTCGTCACTACATATATAGCTAGCTGCTTTTAGCATTATATTTTCTTGAGCATGGCAAGAGGCTCGTTTCAACTTATCATTCTTGTGTTCCTTTTCCATTTTTTGGATTTCGAAATTTTTAAACTTGCATACTGCAAACAAAATCTTCACTCAATTTGCTGGGAGAATGAGAAGAAAGCGCTCATCACGTTCAAAGAAGCCCTTTCAGATCCCTCAGGGAGACTCGCTTCTTGGCGCAGAGAAGATTGCTGTAGATGGAATGGTGTGAGCTGCGATAACAGAACTGGAAACGTAATTGAGATCAAACTCCGGAATCCATATCCAAATAGTTTTAATGGCGATGGACTCGTCTATGAGTTGGGAGGTGAGGTTAGTCCTTCTTTGCTTGATTTGAAATACTTGAATCATTTGGACCTCAGTATGAATAATTTTGGTGGGGCTCGAATTCCAGACTTCCTTGGGTCACTATCCAAGTTGAGATATCTGAATCTTTCTAGTGCATCGTTTGGAGGTCGAATTCCTCCTAACCTGGGGAAACTTTCTGAGTTGGAGTATCTTGATCTCAATTATTACTATAACGAGACAGTAGAAAATGGCCTTAAGTGGATATCAGGTCTGTCTTCTTTGAAATACCTAAATTTGGGGGGTATAGACCTTAGTCGAGCAGCATCTCATTGGCTTCAAACTCTCAATTCCCTTCCGGTTATTTCAGAATTGCATTTATTCCAGTGTCAGCTAGTGAATCTTCCAACTTCCCTCCTGTCTGTTAATTTTACTTCTATTTCAGTACTTGACCTTTCGAACAATGATTTTGACTCCACAATTCCGGAGTGGTTATTCAATTTAACTAGCCTGAAACGCCTTGATCTCAAATCGAACAATCTTTATGGTGTTTTACCAGATGCATTAGCAAATTTGACTTCACTCGAGGAATTCGACATGTCTGAAAATTATGGTATTGAAGGAAAGTTACCAAGAAAGCTAGGAAATCTCTGTAATTTGCAGAAACTTGTACTCGCTAACAACAGAGTTGATGGTGACGTAATGGAGCTCATCGATGGCTTGTCTGAATGTTCGAACAACAGGCTGGAGACACTGGATTTGGGATTCAATAAACTGACTGGAAACCTTCCCAATTCACTTGGCAGCCTCAAGAATCTGCGATATCTTTGTCTCTGGGACAACTCTTTCAGAGGTTCAATTCCAGAAACAATAGGGAACTTATCGTCGTTGAGGGAACTATACCTCTCAAACAACCAAATGAGCGGAAAAATCCCAGTGAGTTTTGGAGAACTTGTTTCCTTGGATGCAGTCGACTTGTCTGAAAACTTGTGGGAAGGTGTCATAACAGAAGCCCATCTTAAGAATCTCTCCAGCTTGCGTGAACTATCAATTGGTCAGTTGCAGCCAAATGTTTCCGTGGTATTCAACATCAGTTCTGACTGGATGCCTTCGTTTAAACTTGTTTATATCAAAATTCAGGCATGCCAACTTGGCCCCAGCTTCCCAACGTGGCTTAGGAATCAAACCGAGCTTAAGACCATTGTACTCAACTACGCGAGGATTACAGATGTTATACCGGATTGGTTCTTGAATATGGGTTTGGAACTTAAAGAACTGGATGTCGCGTACAATCAGTTAAGTGGTAAGATACCAAACTCACTCCGTTTCTCCTCTGGATCGAACGTTGATTTGAGTTCAAACTCCTTTGAAGGACCTCTCCCACTTTGGTCTACTAATCTGACTACCTTGTATCTGAGGGACAACCTATTTTCAGGACCAATTCCTTCAAACATTGGGACAGCATTGCCTTCTCTGACAGATTTAGACATCTCAAAAAACAAATTAAATGGAACAATCCCCTTGTCTATAGGAAATCTGACAGAATTAACAACCCTAGTCATCTCAAACAATCGTCTGTCAGGAAATATTCCTCAATTTTGGGGAAATATTCCTAACCTTTACATACTTGATATGTCAAATAACAGTCTTTCTGGTACAATACCAGACTCCATAGGGTCCATGCTTTTTCTCCAATTTTTAATCCTCTCTAGTAACAATCTTTCAGGAGAATTGCCTTCCACTTTAAGAAATTGTACCCAACTAAATAGCCTTGATATAGGTGACAATCAATTCTCTGGAAAAATTCCAGTTTGGATTGGAGAAAAAATGCCATCGTTGTTAATTCTACGCTTACGGAACAATTCATTTACGGGAAATATTCCTTCAGAAATCTGTAGACTCTCGCTGCTTCACATATTGGACATCTCCAAAAATAACCTGTTCGGGATTATACCCCAGTGTGTTGGAAATCTGAGTGGCTTTCAGACAGAGTTTACATCGGATGATGCTGCTCGATATGAGGGGAATTTGCGGCTTATTGCAAAAGGAAGAATAATTCAGTACTCGTCCTCACAGCTGTACCTTGTTAACAGTATAGACCTCTCAAGCAACGATTTATCTGGAGAAATCCCGTCAGAACTTGCGAGCCTCTTCAGACTGGGAACATTAAACTTGTCGATGAATCATTTGAGCGGACAGATTCCTTCAGCTTTTGGGAAGTTAGAGTCGTTAGAAACATTAGATCTATCAAAAAACCAACTGTCAGGGCCTATTCCAACAACCTTGGTTTCCCTAACTTTTCTGAATCATCTGAATTTGTCATACAATAAATTGTCAGGTAAGATTCCTTCAGGAAACCAGTTCCAGACTCTAATAGATCCATCAATATATATGGGAAACAATGCACTCTGTGGATTTCCCTTATCGGTCGAGTGTGATGGCGAGATTCCTCCACGTCCTGGTCAAAACAACGGGGACATTGATGATAAAAACGATCTCGAAAAGGTTTGGTTATTCTCTTTTGTGGGATTGGGATTTTTCACTGGATTTTGGGCAATTTGTGGATCTTTGATTCTCAAAAAACAGTGGAGGGATGCATATTTTCAGTTTGTAGAGAGGGTGGCGGAACGGATTTGTGTGTATTTGCATATAAAGTTCTCAAGAATGGGTCTCAAATAAAAGAAAAGTCTGAAGACAGTGATCATAGAGCAAGAAATTAGGCAACTTCCAAGATTAATTTATGTAATTCATAGATGAAGTATTTTGCAATAAATGATGCTTTTGAATTGCTATATGCATAGTATGATATAAATTTGGCTAATCTTTAATTCTGTAACTCAAAAGAGAAAGAAGTACAGTTAATTTTCTTCGTGCTCATTCAAAGTTCGAAGTACCGATTCTGAAGGATAAGATTGAAGCACAAAACAAACTGAGACAGATAAATTGTGTACATACAGAACATATTTAGTACCGTTGGCAACTAGGGACAGAAAATGCCTTTCTTCCTTAACTGTGTTGAAACTTAATTATGTCAAGTCTAGCTTACTCTTCAATTAACTCCTCAAGTCTAAGAGAGTGATTAAATCTTGTTTTGCCCATGGCCTCTTCGATCTTGGAGTACAGCCTAAATAAATCCCGCATAAGAATCAAATAACACAGATATGTACCAAAAAAGGAGGAAGGACGGGAGGGGTGGGGGGTGGGAGAGCATCCAGACGCGATTGTTTAGAAGGGAATATCAAAATTATTTCTAGTGCAAATCAGTGATTGGTTCAAAATTTAACCAAATTATTCAATCTAATATTGTGGATATAAATGATTCAAATGGTATTATATTGACGTGGTTTACAGTCGATGGTGTTAATAATGTAATGATAAAATGCCTATCAATCAATTAACCACAAAAAGTTAACTATTCAATAGATAAAAGAAATTAGTCAAACCAAATCAAAAGTAAAACTTCCCTATCAAGCTCCAATGGATTGGCACCAAAAGTGGAAGGAACGATGCTTAGATCGCAAGCCGAAAATCATACAGCAACACCATACAAGTTGGACCAAAATTACCCACTCAAATGGTCCACAAAGAAATACTCAAAATCCAGCCAGGAAGACCACGCACAGAGGCAGTCGAACAGGGGTGAAAAGGGACAGTAATAGGGGATAAAAACAAGCATGAACAGAGGTACAATCCAGTGTCGGGGAAGAGCCAATGATAAGGAGTAGAGGAGGTGGTCACAAAGAGGCACAAGACAGAGAAAGCCACGAAGTAAGAGCCAAGGAAAGAAAAACGCGCAGTCAAGTCTCATTAATAATGCCAAGAAAGAAGTTCTACTGTTGCGTCAAAACACAAAGGACACACACCTAAGTATATGTCATATTAATAGGTCAAGTAATGGGTCGAGCCCATTGAATGGTCTTTGGCCTTCTTTGTAACTTGGGCTACCGATCGACCTAATAGCACTTAAGTGCATTTAATCATAAGTTTCCAATGAAACTAATTGAATCTAGTATCTATCCCGATTATTCATCGTCATTTCGAGATTTACTTGGTATCAAAATACCCAACAAACATCCATCTTGATGTCAAATATACTAGCAAAAAGAAAAATAAGTTTAGTAGTCGCAGAATATGATTCCAAACAAAATGGAAACGTCACATACCTTTATCGATATTTAGAAGTGTAAAACAACTTCTAAACTTACCAAGAAGAGTACCTTAGTGCTCATGCCTGCAGGGTTATAGTCAGAATGCAATTTCTCAAGTTTTATCAAACCTTGGGACGGAATTTACGTAATCCCGTACTCTTCGTTGGCAACTGCTCTTGGCAGAGCTGGTAGATCTTGTCGTTTTTGGATTTGATTTTGATTTTGATTTTGATTTCCTGCCAATTTTCTTGCTTTTTTCTATTCTCTTCTTCTTTATCTGAAGGTTCTTTCGATTTCGAAATTCAATGGGAGCTCGATTTCTTCAGAATCTTGCGTACACTACCAAAATCAAACAAGAGATATTAGGTGTATAAATAATAGCCTAAAACAAAATAAAAGAAAAATTTGTATCCTATATAAACTAATAAACTCAAATTAAATACTTATTCTGGACAACATCGCCAAAAAATTGTTCGTAGAAAACCTACAAGCCTACGAGATCGTTGAAAAGTAATAGAATTGATGAGTTAAGAGTTATCGTCTCACAATAAATAAATTCAATAGAAGTTTACTAACTTTTTATGATATTCTAATTACGTAAACAAAAGCGAGTTTAATTTTGTAATTATTCTAAATTAATTTAATAAAGTTGAAAAAGTTTGGTTTTTATCAAACTATGGATCATTGTATTGTATTTCAAATTCACCCATTACTATCTTAACTTGTAATCTAGTTCCGTTCATGGGTTCTTGATAAACGATAAAATTATGATATATAATTTTCTTTTTCAAGATAAATTAAATATCATAATCACGACTCAAATATATTTCTAGCCTGATCGAATGATAAGAATGCATTAAAATTTATATTATCTATATGATTGTACATGTGATAAATGTTATTCCTNATGCAATGAGTATGCAAAATTAATTAAGAAACACAAGAAATACTAAAATACTAGTCTTGAATTAAAAAAATAAATAAATAAATAAAAGGGTTCATCTTCATCTACTACAAAAATAAATCCAACTTAGCATATTAATAGATAAATTACATGATAAATAATAGAAAAATATTACCCAGATCATAAAATAATTCAAAAGATGTTGATTTTAAATTTTAAGGTTGAATTTTTCTAAATCTTGATGTAATTAGCTTTAATTACTTGTTAGGATTTGACCTAATCTCTCAAAATATAATAATTGACTCCTTGTTCTTAATGAATTTGATAATATTATTGTGTATGAAGATGTAGAGAGGGTTTTTCAATTTGTAATCCTTGTTTTGTATTTATAAGGTAAAGTTAGGTCAAAAAATACATCCAAGTTGTGTTTCATAAGAGTTACAAACAAATAAGGAAAGTTGCATTCGCACGTGCATAATTACTTATCTGCACAGTCGTCAGTATTTTGATCATAACTTTTTCTTTCGATATTTAATTGAGGTGATTTAAAGTTCTTTGGGAAGATAACCAAAAGGGATAAACTTCTTCTATAAATAGAATTCTCCGATTCGAACATCTACTATCCGAAAAATAGGTTTCAATCTCCGATTAAAAATCTGGAACATACTTTGTGCAGTTGGAAATTGATTTGTTAAATCCATTTGAATGTATTTCACTCATTTCTAACTTCTAATTGCATCCAATTGACTCCCAACAATATTCAGTTATTTTTTTGTGATCCGAATCAACTATTGAATATTTACAAATTGATCCCAAATTTTGAATTTCTTCATTGTTTGCCCCCTTTTCGCTTCTTTCTTCCAATTTACCCAATTTGCCTCGAGTTTTTCCTAACAAACAAAATTGACATCTAATTAAGCAATAATTAATCAAAATTAATTAAAATTAATCACATTGAACGATTCAATTAAGTGTATAAAATACACTTCTCAAAGCGCTCTCTATGTTTTCCTATGCAAAGCAAACTTAGGATCAATCTTGAGGTGGTGGTAACTAGCTTTTGGATCAATACCCACCATGTCATCATCCTTCCATGGAAAAATATCCAAGTTCTTATACATGAAGTTTTTTTAGCTTCTCATGGCTTCATTTGGGAGATCTAATGACTTGGTGGAATCTTGGGAATCTACAAGGAAGCTCTTCAGTTCTTCCACTAAGGCTATTTATGACATGGACTTGACGTTGCAAGGGTCTAATTCGTCATACATGGCCCCTTTTTCAAGGTCTCTCCCTTCTTCAGGGGCTTCAATCATGTCGACGTCTTCCCTTATTCAGAGGTTTGTCCTTCTTCAAGGATGTTAACCATTTCGATGTTAACTACCACTATGTTGACCTTACGGGGCTTTGCCTTCTTTACAGAGTTCAAACAACATTCCCTAGCCCTCATTTGGTCATCTCTAACTATTGCAATACAATTTTGCATGGAAAATTTCTTGCATGGGTGGTGTACAGAGGTGATAGCCCTTCTTTCAAGGTTGGTCTTCCCAAAACTCTATGGTAAGATAACCTATTATCCACCATAAGGAACTTTACATAATGGACGCCTACTTGGCAGGACTCCACCCATTTCTATCGCAAGAATGATTTTTCCTTTTGGGATGATGTTATCTATTGTAAATTCACTCAGTGGGAGCTCATGATCGACTAGCATCTTATCATAAATGGCTCTGAATTTGATGTTAACGGAGTTCCCATTGTCTATAAGTATATACTTCAACCTATTGCATGCAACAATCGTCCTTACCACTAAGGTATCGCAAAGAGGATTGCATAGTGCTGTTGCATCTTCTTGAGTGAAAGTGATGGCCTTAACCATTCTTGCTTCATGAGTGCGGTTGTTGACTATGTAGCTAGTCATTGGGAAATCTTTAACCTCTCTGACATAGTACCTTTGAGCATTCCTAGAGTCCTCTCCCACATATGGACCTCTAGAGATAGTATCAATCTTCTGGATGGGTGCATTATCCACTTTTGTTGGGAGTCTTTTCTTTGTCTTTGCTAATGTTCGGGCCTTCCCTATCCTCATCTCTCTTGTGATGAGGGAGTTCATCTTATCTCTTCTCGTCAAGGTTGTTAAGTATGCTTTGGCAGGGACAAATTTCCTTTTGTGGGTAATTCTATCTCCTAGGAACATGGGGATTACTCCACTCCATGAGGGCTGCTATGTCTCTGCACTCATGATATTAAAGCTACGTGATTGATGAATGTACAGTAAGGTCATGTGTCCTTATTGGGCCTTTTGCCTCTGACTTGCTGGGTGGCTGATCGTAGTAACTATTGTCGTGTAGACGACTAACTCAATCGAAAGAACAAATAAACAAAAGGAAAATGAAACGAAGAAGATGAAGATGAAGCGAGGTATGCCAAGCAAATCTCCTTAAGACAGATTTCGCCCCCCAATTAAGTGCAAACGGGATTATGGATGTCTGTCTCCCAAGATACAACGCTCCTTCCAAAGTAGAT
>CAIGRB010058423.1:17932-29340 GCA_903798255.1 Fraxinus quadrangulata
AAGGCTCAATTCTTAATAACTCTTACTCAACCAAGCATATGTTCATGGCCACAAACAAACATAACCATGAGAACTAAATTGTGTTAGGAAGAATTCTGTGTGAGGTACATCATCATTTATACAAAAGGCAGAACAGTTCAAAAATATCACGTCTACTGATCAACTAGTAAAGTAAATGTATTTTCATAAGCGAAGGTTCAAAGGGTAACATATACCTATCCTATGCAGGTTTCAACTGTGGAACTTTGTCACCAAGTATTCCGTGTCTCTATTAATTTCCATTCATGTGGGGGATTGTTGCAAAATATATTGATTGGCAAATAGATTTTCATTTGTGTATGTAAAATTAATCCCACATTGATTGAAAATTGAGATTTGAAGAGGAGCTTTAAAAGGGATTACAATCCCACATGGTTAGAAATGAAAAAATGGGAATATATGGGGACTATAAATAGTGTCATCCTATATTGGAAAAAGGAAAAGAAATGTGACAACGTGGGAAAACTTAAATAATTATCCCACATATGATAGAAATGAGTTTGTGGACCAATTTATATATAGTTAATAATTTGTAAAGTGTAACCATTTGTTGTATAGAGACTCCTCCATGGCCTACGTGCCAGCAGGGGAGGTATCAATCTTGGACCGACTTGACCTTCAAGCCTTGAACTTGTGTGGGCGCGACATACGTGCACGAATGTCTGACCGAATGAGTCAAAAATTGGCCACAAAGTGCAAACCACATTTTGAAATTTTTTTTTTACGTTTTTCCATTTAAAACATAACCTGAAAACAATTTTCATTTATTTTGTAACTTCAAAATGTCAGAATTAAAATGGCAGGAGTTATAGCTGCATTAAGAGATAAATGTTCCTCCTTGCCTATATATACTGAACAATCTCTTCAAATCAGACACACAACAACTGCACGAAATCTCTCTGCTTCCTGTTCGAATTCCTGTCTTCTTCCAGTCACTTGGTGATTTTGTTCCGACACACTCTTTCAGTTCGACTGCGTAGCTGCAATTCGCGCTGCTGTATCTTGAGAAGCAAGTACTCAAATTACTTCGGTGAGGGGGCGAATATTGCTTTAAGGACACTGTGTTGAACACATGTCCCAACATCAAAACGTCCATCTTAATTTCTGTCCGCTGCAAACTTTTGTTTACTTTTTCTAATTCAGTTAACTGTTTAACAAGTTCGTTACAAGATATTCCGCGAAGTTTGAATTTTTTAGGAGAATTTTATGATTAAGGAGGGTAGAGGAATATCTCCAACAAAAACAGGCAAACATTAGCCAATGACCCAAAAAATTTACATGGAAATTGTGTATGTCCAAGTGAACCGGTCGTCTGTCCACCTGGAAATAAGCTATAAATAATATTAATTATTGTAGCAAATGAAAATTAGCACCTTATTTAAACAAGAAAAAAAAAAAAAAAGGTCGACAGCTTCTCGATCCTTCTGTAAACCAAACCTATAGAAACTCCTCCCCGGAGTCTCCCCTGCATAAAGATCGATAAACCTTATTCCCTCCGAATTCTAGCTGTCCTTAAATCTTCAATCGTCGTCAACCACATTCTCTCTATCTCTATTTGGTCTCTCAATTCCCTTTTTGTTTGCTAAGGTACTCCTGTTTCTTCCTTTCAATTCTCTTTTTTTCTTCTTAATTCTTCTTTCTGTTGATTTTAGTTTCAGTTACGTTAGTTTTTGATTTTTTGTTATATGATTTTATTTTATTTCAGATCTTTATTTGGCAGTTCGAGAATCGAGAATGTCTCATATCCTTATGATATGTTTCTTTTTCTCTGATTTTAGATCACCTTCCTTTTTTTTTTTTTTTCTTTTGGCCAAGACTCTTTCATCATTTTGCTTAAAATTAAAACTGAGGGAAAGAATAATTCATTGATTGCTATTTCCCGGGAACCAAATTGTCTAAAATTTTCAGTTTTAATAAATAGGAATCTGTATTTCCTTTTCAAGACTGCATCTTTTGATGCAGGATTCTCAAGATTTTATTATTCAGTTTTCGATTTCTGATCCGAGTTGTTATAGCTTCAAATAAGATTGTTGTATGGATATTTGAGCTGTATTTGTTTTGGCCTTAACTTAAGCTAACGGGGTAACCAGAGAGACCGTGATCGAGAGAGAGCTCAAGCCAGGGCTAAAGACAAGCAGAAGCAGACCAAAGATGGTGGATTGACCCCGGAGCAAAGACGAGAGAGGTTTTACAATTCAATATTAACCATGTTAATCAAAAATTAATCAAATTAATGTTGAAACACTCGGAATTTTTATATGGGTATTTGATATTCACTGACAGGGATGCGAAAGCCCTCCAAGAAAAGGCAGCAAAGAAAGCAGCACAGGCAGCTGCTGGAGGAAATTATAACGCGGGAGGTATCAAGAATAACAAGAAGAAATAGTGAAATATTGTGAATGGATTAGATGTAGTTAGAGTTTGAGTTCTGCAATCATTCGTTCATGATATTTGCATTGGTACTAGTAAATGATCGATCTCATCGTGGCATGTATGTTTGGCTTTAATTCATACTCGTATGTTGTATCTGATTTGCAATGGAATTTCTTTTTAAATTTACGAAAAAGGTGCCTTGCTTACTCACTTAGATTTGAGTTCTTAGGCGTAATTTTAAAAATGATCCATGTATTGTACTTCCTGCACTGAATGATTATTATCTAGTTCATTGCCTATTAAAAGTAGAAGGCGCTTTGGATCTTATTGGAGAAAAATCCTTAACCTGTTTCTAAAAAAATCAACTATTCTACAATTAAGAATGTAAGTTCAATACCAATTCTTCTTGTTCCAATTGGATAAGAATTGTTGTTTTCACAAGTTCAAAGAGTGGTACTGTGGTACCTGCCTTCCCTCCTTCCCCCTCAAGAAAAAGGGAAAAAAAAAAAGGAAAAGAATGTAAGCCCCGATGCTTAGATGTATTGATTGGAGAAAGCTGAACAGCAACCAGTTGTGTATTTTGTATTTCATATTATCATTAAGGGACTTTTTCACTTCCGGTACTGGCAGGGACAATTACCTTGTTATTCACTTATCAAAACTTTGTACTACTTTTTGTGATCCCACTTGAGTCATTTGTGCAGCTTACCTTGTGATTTACTTCGTATAGCATTCTTCTCAGGCTTTAGAATCTGGAGGGGCTGGGGATTATCTTTTTGAATATGCTAGATAAGCTTAGAAATCATTTCATTTTTGCTATACCATTATCAGTTCTTTCAAATTGTTTTGGTGTATATCACTAAACATGAGATATATTTTGTTTCTGGTGTGGCGTTGGGGGTTATTTCACTGAGTCTGGTAGTTGCGTAGTGGAAGGTGCAATTGATCTCGTTCTTCGTGAACGACATTAAATTGCATGCTTTGCTTGGTGCTTGTGAACGACATTAATCCGCAACGATCCAGTTCATTTGCTTTAGAGGTTGCAAATTTCAAAACTCATATAATGCCATGAATATGACATCTTTCATTCCAATTTCCTAGTCAAGGGGAGCATGCTAAATTTGCTAAATTTTTGCAATGTATGTGTCCGTGATTTGTATTCTCTCAGATTTGTTTCTGTTAAATTGAATTGTGCCTGTTAATTTATGTACTGATATATGACTCGATAATGCCTCGATGCACCAAGTTTGTTAGGATGGCTATGCATCCTCCGTACATTGAAAGCGAACAAGGAGACAACAAGAATTGCTAGTTGGCATAGCCAAATGCCTTGAAGTGTTATTATTCTATGTTCGCAGTAGTAGTTTTCCTAGTTGATTGGGATGACCTTGTAAGCATTGTCATTCTTTGTTTATAGGAGTAGTTTTTCTAGTTGATGGGATTGTTTGCAATGTTTTAATTTCGTCCAAATCACTTTGCTCATATAACATTGAATAGCATCCATAAAAGGGGTCGTTCGCCTTGAGCAATTTAGATCACAGATCAGGTATCAGTGAGCACATTGAACTATTCATGTGGTTAGGGACAGCACTGAGATAGTCCCCATCGTGCTAGCCTCTCGCTGCAACTCCTAGTTAGTCTTTGATCTTTAAAAATAACCATATTGATTGCTAACTTTTCATTATAACAACCAAATTTTAAAATTGTTTCTCGTCAATATCACGCCTTTCGGATTTTATGTCTACTGTAACTATAAAGTGGTGTAAATATGTGTATTAAAAGAGGTGTTATCGAATTTGGAGCGTTGAAGTAAGGTGAAGATTGTTAAGTTAGATTCAAATTGACGCAATAATAAAAGGGAAAAGGAAAAATAATAGCAAAAGGGTCTTCAAAGTTTTTAACCAAAAGGGAAAGAGAGGAAACGTAGATTTGGTTACAGTAATTTCATGTTCAAGAAAAGAAATAAAATACTGGAAAGGTAGAAATTGGAGCCATTAATTGTATTTATATACAATTGATTGTACAGTGTGTGTAAAAGTTCTATAATGGAAGATTTAAAGCTGGTTTGATAAGACTCATAAAATTTTATCAACTTTTCAACATTAAATTTCATTATTTATTTTATCAAAATCTATTAAAATTTTTATTAAAAGGTTTGTCAAACAATCCCTTAATTAGTGGATTGATTTTCCTAAGCGCGCTTGCTAAATCCTGCAAATTTCGTGTTTACTTAGTTCTCTCACGTCAAATTTTTCACGTGTGACGATTATTTTTTGTAACTTTTTTTTTACCTTGTAAGAGGTCATGTAATGGAGATATATTATGTTCATTAAGGATTTTCAAATTTTTGCCTCATCCCTAGAATTTTAGGGAGAAAATACATGTACTGAGCTAATATAGAGTGCATTTTCTACCGTGAACATTGTGATAAATTGAATATGTGATATCAATGCTTGAATTAATGCTAAGATTAGGTCATAACCAGCCTAACAAGAAGTACATGAATTTAAATTTCCTTTATATTAGAATTTTTTCATGTCTATACCAAAAGTGACATGATATTTTATTTATCTGTTTGCAAATTTTGGTAATATATAAGCTTATAGAGTTGACTCAGCATGTCTAATGAATCTAAGACATCGAGAAAGATGAAAAAAAATACATATATAAATGGATGAACACATCCTGTTACATATGAATGACACGTAAATTCAAAGTGGCTCGTACCTCATTAGTGCACGAGTAAGTTGATTGATCATTTTCAACAATGACTAAGCAACGAGTTCCAACATCCTTGAATATAAGCAATCAAGATCAATTCAAATTAAATTAATATGAAACAATGTTTATGTGACTTGTGCTTTAAAGTATTGAGTATTACATAGAAATATCATACTAATGTCAATCATTTGTAAGTGGTGAGAACGAGTTATCAATATGCGAAAGCAATTTGTCAAGCAATGAAAATTTATATAAGAATATCAAGATTTCAATTTCTAACTTTCACTCAATACACGCAATATTTTTTTAAGGTTCTAAAGTAACATTTTAAGGTAGTTTCGGGTGAAGAGGAATTATCAATTATACAAACCCGTATGGACCCAATTGCGAGATCTTGACAAGTAAAACCTTATTCAAATCGTTGAAATTTGACATTTGACATTTGACGGGCCGTCTTTCCTTCACCTACTCCCGCGGATCCGACATAAATATTACTGGACACCACACTCTCTCCACCGCTTCCTTATTTCAGTCGACAAATACGCCAATTTCCCTCTCAAGCCCTCTTGCAGGTCTTGAAGAGTTCGAATCAATTTGCTTTCAGAACCCATTTTTAATTCTTCATAAAATGAGCAAAGTTTTTACTTTGGCTGAGGTTTCTGAGCACAACAACGCCAAGGACTGTTGGCTCATCATTGATGGCAAGGTACGAGTGTTGTTATGATTTCTGCTGAAAATTTTACCCTTTTGTGTATATTAAAATAAAATGGGTTCGATCTACTTCACGTTTGCAATATCTAGATCTGTTAAATATTCGATCTTGCTTGGACTTTTGGTTGCTGTGATTTTGAAGTGAATTTTTTCATTAGTACTTGATTCGATTTTTCAAGCTTTGGTTAATTGGGTTGGAATATTGAATCTGACTTTTAACTTTTGTGAAAATTATTGTAGTACAAGTTCAGAAAAATTTTCCGTTTTATAACAATATGGATCAGCTTGATCTGATCCCTACTGGTGACTTATTTCCAGTATATGGATTTTATTTGCATGTAAAGCATTAACAATTTATGCCATTGTTTCGGCAAGACAAACCATAGTTGTTGGAGCAAAATTTACGACTCTTTAGTTGAATGTAGCCTATTTTATTGGATCATTAACTTGAATAGTTTACCCTATTTTGCTTCCATCTGGAGTAAAGAATTCGAGTAAATGTCTTCAAGAGAATCTGTGCCTTAGCTGCTGAGTTTCACTAAAAATTTGAGTTAATTATGCATGTGCATCTCTTCGGAGTATAAACACTGAAGTTGCTCATTGCTGTTTGGTATCGTCTTAATTTGTCGGTGTTTAATGCTGGGAATTCCCATGTTGGATTCTTAAGATTAGATTGAAGATTTGTCTTGATGCAATGTCAGGATAACCATTTGGCATTCTTTGAAGTGTGCTCATTGCTGTTTGGTATCATATTAATTTGTCATAATTCAATTCTCGAGATTTGATTCAAGATGTCTCGATGCAAGCATTCTACTTATAGTTGCCATAATCCATTTGAAATTGATACCTTTTTCAGAGTAAAAATGGGGAACAGAATCTCATGGAATTATTTCCTTTCAAAATAAACTTAAGAAGGTTTTGCATTTTTTGTTGCTCTCACAGAACCGATGATTCTTGTTGCGACCAGCTTAAGCTTTATGATCTATTTTTTATTCATTTTATGTTTCATCTTCATTTCTTGTTCACCCTCCAGTAGAAGCTGAGGATTTTTATGCCTTGAATATTATTTTCTCTCCTGGTCACATTGAAAAGAGAACTAGTGAAATACTATATTTAGCATGAAATTATTTTGCACTCTACAATTCCTATCTTCCTAGTAACAACACGATAAAACTAGCCATTTAGTGCCACTTTTGCGAAGGGTCAACACACTCCATTTTTGTTGCCTGAACACTTAGAATTTATACACAAATTCGTAATGTAGTTGACACCCCAACTGCTGGGGTGGTTTACATGGTTTTCCCTTCCCACTAAGGCCAAATCATACCATTTACAGTACTCAGCCAACCGCTCTCAACCTTCGGTCAGATGCCATCCTTGTGCTTGTTTTTGCCAACTGAATATGGACTGAAATCATCCAAGGCAACAAGATGGCATCCATCCATGCATTCCTTGCTATCAACACATTTCTATGTACACTGCCAAGAAATCCCCCACGCTCATAATCAATCCCTTCATGCAGTGCAGCCATCAAGTAAATCTCGCATTGCATGATTTTGTCCCTGCCAAATGCACATATTCCTCATACATCCGTGCAAACTCTGCACACAATTTAGCCATCACACACACGTCAGTGCGATAACATCTCATTGTCTTGCCATATGCGCACAATGTCCACACTCTTGTGCCATGGCATCGACATAGAGCAAGGCACTGTCTATGCCAAAGCCGTCAACCGATAAAGGGGCTAACAATATCACAATATGCAAAGGTCTTGAGAATAAGTCTCACCATCGTCAGTTTATGGAATATTCCATTGGTTAGGTCTTTGATGAGCAAAGATTTCAGCCTTAGTTTATGTATTGCAGCATCATACAAATTTCAAGTAACAGGTTATTTCTGCTGTAATGGCAAATGATGAGGTAAATAATAATCTTTATGCTACTATTAATTGAAGTTACATCTGTCTGGGTTAATTAGTAAATTGATTAAACTTGAGTGGAATAAGCTATAGTTACGCAATGCAAATGCAATAGCAAGCATTATAAAATATGTCAACTTTAAAGTATCACAGTAACGATTTTTTTTCGTGATAACAAACTTGAGGAAACTAAGTTTGCATTTGAAATGGGTTCCAGGAATGCCTAACAGTTACTTAATATGAAATTTAATACCATTTCGATGAATAAGTTATAGTACTCTCTCTCTCTCACCCCAAACGTGAAAGGGGAAAAAATTCTAAATGGATCCAAATGTTTACATGTCTGTGTAAAGAAGATGTATACTAGAGTTGCACATAATAACTAAAAACACCACATGGAAACAAATGATTAGACAGCAATTTGACTCGTATGGTTTGGTGGTGGTGGTGGTGGTGGTAATGAGACGTGTTGCCTAAAGTAGATGGTGCTATGATCCATCTCATTTTAGTACTTGTTTGTATCCTATGTATGTTATTTTCGTTTTCTCATGTTTATTTGAAGTGATCTGTAAGTTAAACTTTTGAACAGGTTTATGATGTCTCAAAATTCTTGGAAGACCATCCTGGTGGCGATGAAGTTTTGTTGTTTGCAACAGGTGATATCGCTGAATGTGAAATGTTGTCTGTGTTATAACGATGTTTATTGCAATATTTTCAACATCACGTGTACAAATTATTATGCATAAGGTCATTAGATTGTACGAAAATTCTGATGTTTTTTTCTCTGCAGGTAAGGACGCAAGTGACGATTTTGAGGATGTTGGTCATAGTAGCACTGCAAGGGCAATGATGGACGAATTCTATGTCGGTGATGTTCATACATCAACAGTCTCCACCAAAACCCAGTACACCCCTCCAAAGCAGCCTCATTACAACCAAGACAAAAAATCTGAGTTCGTCATCAAACTCCTTCAATTCTTGGTTCCCCTGGTCATCTTTGGTGTGGCTGTTAGCATCCGTTTCTATACCAAATCTTCAGCTTAAAACATGAGATTATAAGTTTAAAAACCCCTTCTTGTTATACATTAGCTTGCGTAATATTGTGGATTGATGCATATTTCAACATCTGTGGTAATGGGATGGTCTTGACTCGTTACTCTTGAAACCTAATAATCTTCATCTTGCATGCTTGGCCTTGTCTTGAATTTTGATACTAGTTCAGATTAACTATACGCGTTACTGAGCTTTATGGTAGCATCACTAACTTACATTTTCTGGAAATCAAGTGGTTTTTGAGCGTTCCACAGCCACATTTCTATATCATGAGCTGTTGTAGGATCAACGAGATTTGTTGGTGATCACCTATAATACTTTGTTTTACTTTCTTGGCAAAGAAACCCATAGTTCGACTTATGGTAGTTTCAAATTTGTCTGTAGAGTTCATAGGAGATATAAACTTGTTCTTTAAGAGAGAAGAAATAAATCAGAAAAGCAAAAGAATAAGAAAGCAGGGGAAGAAACCATAAGAAGAAAAAGGGTAGGGAAGAAAATGTGGAGCCGCCAATATTACTTTTATTCATCCATTAAGTGTTCCAACTACTATGAAAAAATTCAATAAATGTTAAAAACTTAACATACGAGCAACGAGCTTGAGTTAATTCACTACTACAAGCTCCGATAATAGAAAACATAAATAATAAATCCAATAATAATAAAAATAAATCTTGACGATGTCCGCATCAACTCTTTAGGGGTGGAAGAAAAAATAGATCATGTCTAGTGGATAAGTCATAAAAGACTGCAATCAAACGTTCGACCATAAATCATTTTATTTTTATTTTTTAAAATCGGTCAAATTTAGGTCAGACCTTTGACTTTTAGTTAACTAACAACTTTTTTGATAAAAACCATCCAAATGTCCGTCCGTAGCTCAAGTTTGAAAGGATTAAAACCAACATTGTTATAAATCAAAGGATTGGCAAAAGTTTGAGTAAAACTTGCAAAAATTTGAAAGAATATTTTTTAACGCGGATAACTATATTAGAAAGGTCGTGATTTAATCGAGGCAAATTGAAAATGAAATTCAATTCAAATATCATGAAAGTATAGTGACCAAAAGTAAAATTAATCTCACATTTAAGAGGTTATGAATTCCTCCACTCTAAATTCCCTAATCAAACAAGAATGAATTAAATATCATTCAAGCTAATCCCATTTCCTGTCTTTACCTTCATTGTACCCGTGTACAATAAGGACATATGAACAACTACAGAAACTCGAGAACGTTATAAAATAAAACGATATTAAACTCTAATTCTATCATCAAGATCAATAAAATCCATTTAAAATATAAATTGTCACATTTTCTATTTTGTTTAGACTTTCGTAAAAATAACTTTCTTCAATCTCATATCCGTTTTTCTTTAGTCACCTCCTCGTTTATAAAAGTCTCTCTAGTCACCTCCCTTTTAAAAGTTTCACGATGAGTTCATCAAAAGACTTTGCCTTTTTAGAGATGGCAACTGAGCAAGAACAACCCTTACCTTACCTACCTCGTCAAGCTTTTTAGGGAGCGGAAAATGTCCCAATTACCACCCTATATGTTTATTTTTAAAATACAATTTAAATTTAAAATGGGGACGTTTTTGGATGTTTGGGGGCCTGGACCATGTTTCTTGTTCCCATCTCGCTTCCCCGATGAGACAAGTATCTCCGTTCTATTTGGGACGGAATAATGTGACGGGTCATGTGAAATTTTTTGACATCTTTAGATGTCCCTTTGCAAAATATCCCATCTCTAATTTCATGGATAAAGAAACGTGCTTAAAGGTCAAGACACATCCACACACAATAAGAGAGAATCCATTCTAACCAAACCAGACTAGTTAGCGGGTCAAACCTGCCACTCGTGGTCGTGACTCGTGGGGTCAATTCAAACCAGAGTAGATTTTTTTTATGTTTTTTTTATTTTTTGTCTCCACTAACTCCACCCCTGCTTTCAACATGTTGTATTATACGAGTTGTGTAGACAATTTATAAATTTTTTGCAAATATTTTTTCTATAGTTCAGTTCATAATTTATCATACCAAACAAATTTTATGAATCTTGTGCTAAATAAGCTATTAACACCATCGTATAAAGATTCGTTTGGCACGATTTTTATTTTTACTTCCAGCGGGAGAGTTTTATAAGAAAATTATCTTTATTTTTGTTTGAAAATTAACTTTTAAAAGAGTTTTCTATTTAAAAAGTACTTTTAAATGAAACCATATTGGATTAACTTTCTGTAAAAACTTTGTTAAAGAGAAAAAATACTTTAATAAAATTAATCAAATAGGTTCAAAAATTCATTTTTACTTTTCGAAAGTTATGTCAAAGGGACCTTAAATCGCACTAACCCAACTTTTAGTGAGAAACTAGGGGGTTAATGATAGATGAGAAGAATACGTAACTACTAAACTATAAGAATTATATTTCACAATTAACAATTTTATAAAATAGTTTAAAAATACACGTGGTAACTACGATATAATAATATATTTAATATATAGTGCGTGTTTATTTGTTATTTTCCACCTCATTTTTAGAAGAAATGTTACAGTTTATGGGCCCCACTTAGCCTTTTTTTTTTTTTTTTTTTTT
>CAIGRB010058423.1:34771-52278 GCA_903798255.1 Fraxinus quadrangulata
GCAGCTGACTTTTACTAAGTTTGGACCGGGTTCTGGGCTTGGGTTCACTGGGCTTACTTCAAGCTGATAATAGTTATGAGGAATGGGCCATAGGCCAATCATCATTGCCTTAGTGGGCTGGATCATGGCATCACAGCCTCACAATCTCCACCTTGATGCCCGTGGCCAATTCGGTAGCTTAACACTATCCTATTCTAGATAAAAAGATTCCTTGGATCATCCCCCAAAACATCAAGATCAAAATTGGTTTCTGCACACATCAAATTACTCAGTATCAATTTTCAACATTTGTAAACATGACTTAAACTTGGCAAGAGGCAATACCTTTGTACCCATATCAGTTGGATTATATTGGGTAGCGATTTTCTCAAGTAATAAGACATTTTTAGCAACAATATCTCTTATGAAGTGCAACTTAACATTAATATGTTTAGTTCTTTCATGAAAAATAGGATTTTTGCATAAATGTATAGCACTTTGACTGTTATAATATAATGTCACATGATTAGACAATTCATTAATTTCAGACAGTAAACCTTTTAACCATAAAGCTTCCTTTATGGCCTCAGTTGCAGCCACATACTATGCCTCGGTGGTAGACAAAGCAACAACATGTTGTAATTGAGATTTTCAACTTATACATGTTTCCACATAAAGTAAATACATAGGCAGTAGTAAATTTTCTATTATCAACATTACTAGCAAAATCAGAATCAGTAAAACCTTTAAGTACTACACCATCATTGCAGGCAGAAAAACACAATCCTAAATGTGAAGAACCTTTCGAATACCTTAATAACAATTTCAATGCAGTCTGATGTTCTAAACTAGGATTAGCCATGAATCTACTAAGTGTTTTAATGGCATGAGCCACATCAGGCCTAGTACAAACCATGGTATACATCACATAACCTACATCATTAGCATAATGTATCATTTCCATATGTTTTATATCAGATTCATTAACAGGACATTGGTCTTTACTCAATTTAAAATGGCTAGCAAGATGTACAAACACAGATTTTGAATCAAGCATAGCAAATCTAGCAATCAATTTATCAATGTATGCAGTTTGTTTCAAAATCAGAATTCTATCATGCATTTTCCTAGAAATCTCAATGCCTAAAATCTTCTTAGCATGCCACGCCCAAGATCTTTCATTTCAAATTCAGCACTCAAAGATCTTTTAATTTCATTAATGACATACATGTTATGTTCAACAGAAGCATATCATCCACATACAAGAGTATAAAAGCAATAATAGCATTTTTATCGTCTCTTTTAAAATACAAACAATGGTCAAATTTACTTCTAATAAAACCTAGAGAAGAAACATAAGTATCAAACCTTATGTACCATTGTCTTGGTGATTACTTCAAACCATATATGGATCTTTTTAACAAACAAACATGACCAGATTTTGATTTATCAATATAGCCAAGAGGTTGTTTCATATAAATCACTTCATCAAGATTACCATGTAAAAATGCAATTTTTACATCCATTTATTTAAGTTCAAGATTATAATGAGCAATAAGAGCTAACATAACTCTAATGGTAGTATACTTAATCACAGGAGAAAAAAATCTCATTATAGTCTAATCCTTCCTTTTGAGTAAAACCCTCAGCCACTAGTCTAACCTTAAATCTTATAGGCACCTTATCAGTGTTACCCTCCTTAATACTAAAAATCCACTTGCAATCTACAAGGGATTTACTTGCAGGTCTGGGAACCAAAATCTAAGTCTCATTCTTAATCAAGGAGTCTATCTCATCATTCATAGCAATCTTCCATTCCTTAGATTGCTGATTAGACATAGCTTCTTCATAGGATTTGGGCTCCCTAAAGGCCAGATCCTAATAAGAAAGTAAAGCTAAGGTCAGGTAGTCTCTATACCTTATAGGTTTTCTGATCTCTCTCCTAACTCTATCCCTAGTCAATTGATAATCACTACCCTCAACATCTTGCTCTTTTACAACATCTTGAACATCAGTTTCTTTTCTGTCATCATCTAAAACATCATTTTCAGCCTCTGTCTCAACCTGTTCAGTATCAACAGGTTGGGTAGGCATACCAAGCTCCACCTGCAGCTTGGTCCTATCACTTTCTAACCCTTCTAAAACCTTATCAAACTATTTTCCTTTCAAACAGGGCATGTTTAGCTCATCAAAGGTAACATCCCTACTAGTGATGATCTTAAAACTACTAGAGTCTCTACTCCACAGCCTATAATTCTTCACCCCATTAGGATAACCAAAGAAAACACATTTCTGGGACCTAGATTCTAATTTTTCTAAATTTTGGTAAGAGTAGGCAGCATACCCAAAAAATCTCAAGTGTTCATAATCAGGAACAGTACCAGTCCATTGCTCTTCAGGAGTCTTATCCCCTATGGCACTAGAAGGTGTTCTATTAACAATGTAAGTGGTTGTCGTCAAGGCTTCCCCCTATAGGGTCTTAGGCACACCTGAACCTACAAACATGCATCTCACTTTTTCTAGCAGAGTCCTATTCATCCTCTCAACCACCCCATTCTGCTGAAGAGTATAAGGAGTTGTTTTATGTCTCCTAATACGATTCTCAGCACAAAAAAGATCAAACTCAGTATTGCAAAACTCAAGGCCATTATCAGTCCTAAGAGTTCTGATTTTCTTCTCGGTCTGATTTTCTATCAAGACTTTCCAGGCTTTAAACTTCCCAAAAGTCTCAGATTTGTGTTTCAACAAATAAACCCAAATCTTCCTAGAATAGTCATCAATCAAGGAAAGAAAATACATATTTCCACCTTGAGTAATGGTAGGATAAGGCCCCCATAAATCTGATTGAATATACTCAAGGATAGAGATGGATTTATGCTTTCTAGTGTTGAAATGCAACCTATGCTGTTTTCCTAAGGTACAGTTCTCACAAAAAGGAATTCTAGAAATAGAATCCTTCCCAAACACTCATTTCTTATATAGGATATGCAAACCCTTTTCTCCAACATGAGCTAGTCTCTTGTGCCACTTTAAAGTGGCATCTTGCTCAGTGTTGGAAGACTCAGCTATCCCATTAACTACATCACTAGCTCTAGCAACATAAATCTCATTTCTCTTAATACCTTTAAACATCACAAGAGAACCTCTAATCACTTTCAACAAACCATCACCCACTTTACCTAGCAAGCCTAAATCATCCAAACAACCCATTGAAATCAGGTTCCTAGTCAATTCAGGAACATATCTTACCTTTTTCAAGGTAAAGATATAACCATTATCAAATTTCAATGTAATCTCACCTATGCTTTCAACTCTACATGCCATATTGTTGCCCATAACAACCTCTCCACCATTGACATCCTCAAAAGAGTTAAACCAACTTCTTTTAGGAGACATGTAGAAGGTGCAACCAGAATCTAAAATCCATTCATGGATCCGATTCTCACAATCAACAATATTGGCAGAATCACTATTAAGGGAAGGCTCAGTCACAACATAGACATCAACAGAATTGGAATCACTAGGTTCTACTAGATTTCCTTCATCAGCACCTTTAGCTTTCATTTCATTCTTCCTTATAAAACAATCTTTTATAAAGTGGCCAGATTTCTCACATACATTAGCATTTTTTTATTTTTAGTCTTAGATCTGCTCCTACCCTTAAACTTCTTCTTATTATTGTTTCCCTGATTGCTAGTGCCTTCTTGGTTCCCATTAAACCTACTTAGAGTCCTACCCCTCACAAATAGAGTCTCAAGCTCTCCATTTCCTCTCTCATTTCTAAGTTCAAGCTCTCTACTCCTTAATGAGTTTATAACTATGTCAGAAGTCTAGGTATCTCTGTCATATTTTATGGCAGCCTTGACATCTTTATAGGTTTCAGGAATGGAATTTAAACAACACAACAACCTTATACTCATCAGAGACTTTATCACCAGCATTGGTGATATCTTGAATCGGTTTATTGAAAACATCAAGATTGTCTTCTATGTCCTTAGATGTATCTAACTTAAAACTAAAAAACCTCTCTAACAAGAACAACTTATTGGGTAAGGATTTAACTAAGTACAATTTCTCTAACTCATCCCATAAGGCTTTAGCATTCTCTTGTTTACCTACTTTCCTTAACACTTGGTCCGATAAATGCAAGATAATAGATGCATATGCAAGTTCACAGCTTCAAGAATTTGATTAGCAGTCATAGTTTCAGGAAATGTTTGTGTTATAGCTTTAGAAATCTTTTGTTGAACTAAAACTCCTTTCATCTTTTGTTGTCAAATAGGAAAATCCTCTTTTCCATAAAAAATATCAAATTCAAAAGCACGTGTCATGATTTTATTTTTAATAAATAACACAAAGTATTTCAAGAAAATAGTAAATCTATGACAACTTAATATACTTATGAGTAAGTAATTTGATCTACACAAATAAATAAAAGAAGAATAATTCACAGTGAATAGACAACAAAAATACTCACATCTATCCAAAATGTACAAAAGGATTTTAAGTAACAACACAAAACATAAACAAGAAAATGAATCAAACAATATAAACTCAGGTATGAACAATTATACAGTAGGGCAGAATAAAAAAAACAAACGCTACGGTGTACCAAGAATGATCAAGTTCACCAGGATTCTGTGAGAATCTTGTTCCCAGGTCAAGGCTCAACTTGATCACTCCACAATTATAGTACAGGTAAAGATGAATCAAACACAGGAAAAATACAGATCAGGGTTAGAATGTGCAAACCAGAGGGCAGCTAATGATTAGCTACCAACTCAACCGTCTCAATACAGCAAAAAGAGCACAAAGTCACAGCAGAGTGATGGTGTTCCACCAGAGACCACAAAAGGAATCAAGAATCGAAAAACCCCAACACATGGAATCACTCAATCGAACCAGAATAAGGAACACAAGCATCAACAGTTACCTCCAGTCACAGTACCAAAACCAATGCACACCAAAACCTTCAAGAAACGAAGGATCAAGAACTATGGTTTCTAGATTTTCAGGAGATCCAAGAATTGGAGACTGAAAATCAATTTTCCAAGCTCCAAATCTTGATCGAAGCCCCAAAAACAGCCTAATTAGGCACTGATACCACTGTTATACAAAGATCGAATTACAAATTTCAGATCGAAGACTTTACAAACCCTAATACATCTAGCTCAGCACAATAACCACTGAACATCAAAGGCTTCACAAACAATAGGCTCAGATCATCAATTCAACAACTCGTTCAACACCGTAAGCCTAGATACACCAGAACCCTCCCCCAATCAAATCGTAAATACAAAGCTACTTCAATGAGACTGGGAGATTCAACACTGCCAACTAAAGGCCTTACAAACACACAGATTTCACGAAGAAACCAACTCAAGAAACTAATTCTAAAGCCAAAACCTCATGAAGAAGAAGATAAAGAAGAGAGCACTCAGAAGTCTCCAGAAGAACGAGAGAATACAGAATGATCCCCAATGAATCTAGAAACGATTAGAATCCTTCAAAATATCAAGACCTCGAGATTAGGCAGATTAAATCCAACGGCTCAGAGCAGCTGACTTTTACTAAGTTTGGACCGGGTTCTGGGCTTGGGTTCACTGGGCTTACTTCAAGCTGATAATAGTTATAAGGAATGGGCCATAGGCCAATCATCATTACCTTAGTGGGATGGATCATGGCATCACAGCCTCACAACAATAGTAGGGGTTAGAAATTTTCTTAAAATTTATTGATGTGTAGGAAAATTTAAATATGTTTGGAAATCTAAAAGTTATGTTAGATTTAGCTTCCCTTAAAATACTACTTTCCTTTTTTGCAGGCAGTTTGTTACTGGAATTTCCTTATGTTATGAGTAAAATTGGAAGGTGCATATCATAACATTAAAAATAAATTCTTTTGGTGTGACATGAATTCATCAAAAAGCAGATGCATGCCCTAATTATGGTAGTAGAAAATAAGCTCCTGTTTGTTGTAAATTAAAATCAAATTTTTAGTAGATTTTGATAAAAAAAAATGATAAAATGCGTGATTGAAAAATTGTGGACCACATTGAATATGTGGTTAAAATTAATTGTTGACTTCAACTTGAGATTAAAATCATATTTTAATCTGAAACAACTAGGGGCTAAATTTGAATGAATTAAATGCCGTCAAACAGACGCTTAATGTACAATGATTGCATTTATTAAATCATATATTTCAATACTCAACTTTTTAAACTATTCAAACCACGTTGATTGGTTATTGATTTATAAAAAATTAGGGCAATTACCACAAAACATTCGTACATTTGTTAATGTGCAAAACGTATCTATCTTTTATTTTTTTGATATTTTCACCTTTATTTTCACATTTCATTACGGAAATTATCATTTTCATCTAATTTCTCAACAAAAATGTAAAATGACGTATATACCCTTATATAAATGAAAATAAAATTAAAGAACAAATTGCAATCACGCTCCCAAACTTTTTTAAAAAGTGCAATTTAGTCCAAATATATTATTAGAAGGGTAATTAGCACAAAACGTTATTATCTTTCAATATTATTGTTCAAAGCGTCTATACCTTTCTTTTCTGTTTTTTTTTTGACAATTTCACTCTTATTTTTACATTTCATTGCTATAATCATTATTTTATCAATTTTCTCAATTAAAAGTTGTAAAAAACAAAAAAATAAAATAAAATAAAGAACAAATTGCAACTATATTCTCAAATTTTTCAAAAAAGTACAAATAAATAATTTTTTTAAAAAATCACTCTCTTCTTTTAATTATTTATTTGGAATTTATTTATACGTTTTTTTTTAAAATTTTGGGAATATATTTGCAATTTGTTCTTTATTTTTGTTTTATTTAAAGAGGGGGTATATTTATTATTTTACAGCTTTCAATTTAGGAAATGGATGAAAATGATGATTTTCGCAATGAAAATATAAAGATAAGAATGAAAATATCAAAAAATGAAAGATATTGAAATTTTGTACAATAATATTAAAATGTAGGGACATTTTGTACTAATTACCATTTTAATAATTTATTTGTACTCATTTGCACTTTTTTAAAAAGTTTGGGATTATGATTACAATTTTTTAAGGTTTTTTTTTTATTTAAATAGAAATGTATATTTGTTATTTTACATTTTTTTTATTGAGAAAATGATGATTTCCGTAATGAAAGGTGAAAGTATGTCACAAAAGGAAATGTATAGACATTTTGCATAATAACATTGAAAGGTAAGAGCGTTTTATGCTGATTATCCAAAAAATTATCATAAATAAAATATGAGGACAAATAAATAATATTTATTGAGAAAAGTAAAATGAAGAGCTAAAATGGAAATAATTGTTGGAGTATATAAAAAATCGAATAATGCTACTTCTAGACTTGCAGTCCTTATTTGGGCTTCATTTTAATGAAATTTTAAGAAAAATATAATTTTTTTTATAATACGCAGTTAAAAAATAAGAAAAAATTTTGAGCTTACGAATAATATTATTTTATTGAATAATGTGGTTGAAAATGAGGAAAAAGAAAAAATACATTAAATTAAAATGGAGCCCAAACAGGAAGCGTGCACAAAGAGTTACATAATGATTTACATACAGATAATATATCAAAAAGAGAGTGATTTTTTTTTTATTTGGTTGAAGAAATTTTGACCCGATTATATATCACCAAATCATGTGTATGTAAACTATTTTGTACAACTAACACAACCTTTAAATTTGAACTTTCTAAATTTAAATATACTCTCTACAATATATAAGATACTCTTTATAAATAAAGAACGTAAAATGCTCTAATTTATTAAATTATTAACGAACTTAGCACGAAACCTAGTACAAAATTACTCAAAATAGGAACAAACATTAATAGGAACCATATACTTATTTTGAGGATTTCAATTTCAAAAAGAATTGATGTGTGCTTTTTATCGATTGACATTTTAAAAACTTCTCTAGTATATATTGATAAGAGTAATAATGATATTCATTATCATTGATATTAAGTATTAGTTTATGTGACAACTGATCGACATTAAATAATAGATTCATTTCAACGTAACGTCACAAAGTTTTAGATTAATGCTAGACAAACATAGGCTAAAAAAGTAATTGCAAGTTAAATAAAATCCAATTTACAAGCTTGCATGGGCTAGACAAAGATTGAAGGGAGTATATTGTTTGTATAAAAAAATTAATCAAAAAGTTGACTCAAACAATGGTTAAAGCCAAAAAGACTGGGCACCTACCCATCAAATAAAATTGAAAAGAAATCAACATTAATTCTTTTGTCGAACAACTACCCGTCCAATAAATTGAAAGAAACCATCTCTAATTCTAGCCGAAAACCTACCAGTCAAATAATATTGAAATGAAATTATCCATACTTCTTTCATCAAATAAAATTGAAATGAATTCATCTATAATTCTTTAGCCGAACACTTGCCCATCAAAATAAAATTGTAAAGAAATCATTTATAATTCTTTAGCCGAACAGCTACTCGTCAAATAAATTTGAAGAGAAATTATCTATGATTCTTTAGCCGAACACTTACCCGTCAAATAAAATTGAAAAAAAATAAAATCATCTATAACTTTTAGCCCGTCAATTAAAACTAAAAAGAAATCATCGGTAAGTTTTTAGCCGAATACCTACCCATCAAATTATATTGAAAAGAAATCACCTCTTTAGCCGAACTTCTACACATCAAATAAATTGAAAGGAAATCATATGCCAAAATAAAATTGAAAATAATTGATCTATATCTCTTTAGCTAAACACATACACGCCAAATAAATTTAAAATGAAAGAATCTATAACTTTTTAGTCGAAAGCTATCCATTAAAAAGCCCGTTTGAACTCCATTTTTTTTCCCTCTAAAATGCATTTTGAAACTGTATTTTTTATGGAGAATGTATGTTTAAAAAATAAGATTTTTTTTTTTACTTTACTGTTAATATCATTTTATCGAAAAATGTGTAATTGAAAATAAGAGAAAAAAATATATTTTAAAAATAATGGGGCCAAACAAGAGCTAAATAAAATTGAAAATAAGTCACCTATAAGTCTTTAGTCGAAAGCATACATTGGAAGGAAATCGTATATAATTCTTTAACCGAACATCTTCCCATCGAATAAATTTTGAAAGAAATCATCTATAATCATATCATTACTCGATCGGATGGATGGTAAAATAAAAGTGTAGATGTCCTACTTAGATCTTGTTTGGACTCCATTAAAATTATTAGGGAAGAAGTACTTTAAAATAATAATTTTTTAAAGAATGTGTCGTAAAAAATAAAGGAAAAATTTTAGGTTTACGTGTAACACTATTTTATTGAAGAATATGTAATTGAAAATAAGAAAAAAAATATGCAATAAATTCAATTTTTTCTTCTCGAGAAAGAGTATCTCTTGACGTACATTTTTTTTAAAAAAATTACTATTTCAAAATTGTTTATGTATAGAAAAAGAAAAGAAGTTAAAAAAAAGCAATTACTGACATGCGGTGCGCAAGCAATTACGAAAGTGCAAAAGTGGAAATTCAAATTGGATTTGGATTTTGAACGTCGTCTCCATATCGTAAATATATGCACCGTAAGAAGGAAAAAAAATCTCTCGCCCTTCCTTTAATACCCTTCATTTTTTCTCACTGTAGAACCCTACCGTCTACCCACCGCCTTTTCTATACATACACTTTCATACTTCCATTCGAATCGCTTCGGAATACCAGTTTTGATTTTCTTCCGATTGCTATTTCATCTTTTAATTGAAAGATTTGCTAGACAGGTATTTATTTTCTGTATATATGGTTTGGTTCTGATTTGGTAGATTTCTGATTGTCTTTGAATCTTCGACACGGTCATCGATCGAGTTTTTATTATTTGTTAATCATCCAGAGTTTTGGATTGTGCGATTAGGGTTTATATGTCGGTAGTTTTCCCCTTTTCTTATTTTAAGGGCTGAGGAAATTGACCTTGTGTTAAATCTGATTTTTTTCCTTACATTTGGTATTTTTTTTCCAAGAAAATATAATTTTGAGCTCGTGGCCTAGCTATTTAGAGAGAATAATCTGTATAGATTATTTTTTAGTCGATATAAGAAATTTTTTCATGAAGAAATCTGATTTAATGTTTGTATTGCTCTCGGATTGAGATTTGAGAGCATAGAATTTTGATTTGAACACAATGTTTTAATTGTTCTGCAATAATTTATCCAAAATGAAGTAACTTTTGCTATTTTTTTTTTTTGGTGCTGATCCTTAGTTTTCCAGGATTATTATTATATTTACTAAGTTTTGTACATTAAGTTCCTTTCGTTGAGCAATTAGTTACGGATGACCGAATCTAGCTTATTTTTAATTGTATTTTTCACTTAATTTTATGTTTGTTTGTTTCAAGCTAATGGGAAATCAGTGTGTGGATTTCTTTTGGCTATTTATGCTGTGAACATATGTTGCTTCAATGTCCTATGCTCCCCAGCGGTTTGGGTTTGTTTTAAGAAGATAATACTGGGGGTGTCAGGTCCAAACAGTTTGCTGCATCTGGATCCTTTTAATACAGCCTTTTTCTGCTTCACACCAGACATGATAAATGAAAATTGCGCTACTGCATGTATTTTATTAACCGATTCTTCTTACTGATAATGTGTGTTTGAAAGTTGTGGCAGAAAATTGAACTTGCGATACTGAACTTGGCTTACATTATAAGTTTTCTAGTTGAGCTTGGACTTATAAAGTAATGTGAAATTCTTGAGATGCTATCAAGCTTTTGTAATGAAAGCCGTGGTTCTTTTTTATGCTATATTTCTTAAGGTTAGGGTCTGATGTGTTAAGTTTATAGTGTAACTATCATTTGGCATTTCAACCACTCTCAAAACTTTTTGGGCCAGTAACAGGAGGGTTGTGAGGGTAAAATATGCATCTTGTTTATTATTTTATTGTCGGATTCAAATTTTTGCTTAACAATTCGAGACACGTTATGGGTATATTTATCATTTGGAAAAGGTAGCTTGGCATGCATGGTGCATAGGAGATTTGACTTCTTGCAATATGTTACAGCATGAGCACCCAGGAGCGAGTTACAAGGTATACTAGGGGTCGGAGGAGGAAGCCAATGTTAAATGTTGATCTTAATGCTGCACCACCATGTGAAATCCGGAGTCATGAGGGGATATCAACTCGAGCTAGGTCCCGGGATGAGCAAGCTGGCCAACAAGGAGACGCCATACCTGCACCAATTGATCTTGAGGCATATGAGGATGATGTGATTATATCTTCCCCAAGGGCATTTGCAGAGGTATAATATCTTCTATTAATTTTTTCCTTTTAAGATATGCTGAATTGTGTACATTGTTTTTGTCGTTACGGTCTCATCACCGTATGAAATATTTTTTGCTTCAGGCTAAAAATAATTCTGTAAGGAATCATGGAACGACCGTTGTGATTGACCTAGACTCTGGTACTTAATTTCTCTCTCCACATTTAGGACTTTTTCTTATTCCAATATAGTATTTACCCGGTAGCTATTTTCTTTAAATATCTGCTATTCAGACCGTAATTAGATGGTTATGAATCAGTACTTGTGTGAGATAGATTATGAGATTATCACCCTCTGGTGATATAAGAAAAACAGAGAAGAAAATGACAATTGGTTTGCCGCAGCTGTGCTTGAGAGAGAGGAGACAGTTCTAGTTTCTAAAGTTTACTTTTGGATCTTTAACTGGGTGCCTTCATGGAACAAAACCTCATCGTCCACACACTAATAATAAAAGACCAAACTTAAGTTTATTAAGGATTTACTGCCATCAGATGCACAAGAAGAAGCATTAAAACTGTCATTTTACCTTTAAAAAAATACTGCCTGTCCAAAACATTACATATTTCCCAAAAAATTTAACTTATTATTTACTCCGATTTTCTATTTTTCTACGTAAATTAATGTTTTATGAAATAAACCCAGCAGATTTTTGACTAATGATAAATATTATTTGTTTCACTAACATGAAGCACATAACACATGTACAGATGTACTAGTATATCTGTTGTGTACCCCCACCTGTCTTCAGCGCTTTATTGCTGAATAAATTCTCCTAAAATTGGTACTTGAGTCCAATTCATGGGCACAGACCACACTTGACATTCACCTCCAATGTAACAGATGCCCCTAAGGGAAGGTGAAAAGTTGAGTCTGACGCGAAATCAGTTGATGATTTTTACCTTATTTAACAGTAGTAGTGAGATTACAAATTCACTCATCCACATCCGGTGCTGACAAAAGCATGGAATGCTGCATGATCTTTGATTAATGAATTTTGCTTAAACTTATCCTCTCAAAAATTGCCTGGAGAATGATTCTTGGCTTCATTTTATCATCATTTAATTTGTTGTTTGAAATACTATTCCCTCTCTCAGCCTTTATTATCTTGTGGGATGTTCTTAATTTTTTAAACCATTGTCTGATTGAGTAATTTCACCATGATGGTGCCATGTTGGTAAAGACAAAGAAGAAAAATGTTACATGGCGTCGCTAGGTACTCTCAATAATGTAAGGTTAAGTTTTTCTTTTCATGGTTTCACCTTTTTACCTGGTTTAAGCTAAAAACTCTTTAATTTGACATCTTCTAGGAAGTTTCTAGTTGTAAACTTCTGCTGTTTATGAACTCAATTTGTCTGGTTTATTTCCTTCTTTCTTCTGATGTACTGCCTTAGGCTTATATGATAGTGAATTATCTTTCTTCCTTCTGCTCTTCTTCTCTGGGAGATTGCAGCTTGACTTCATTTATATATTGCAGAAGAAAGGTCATCTCGTAACAAGCGCAGAAGAATTTCTACAAACCAAACAATTATAAATTGTGATGTGTACGTCAATCTGGAAGGAAGCAGCAACGGCACGGTAATAAACTATTTCTACTCAATGCACATTCCATCTGCTATTTCACTGGTTTAAATTGGTCTCATATTTTATGATGTTTTTGTGATTCTGTTTTAGTTTTCTACACGATTTTTTTTCTCAATTCTAAATGAGCATTTTTCTCTTCCTTTTTTCACAATCAAATCTTGATCGACTATTTTTTAGCTTTTTTGTGGACATTGATTTTTCTGTTCAAATTATTATTATTATTATTATTATTTGATATATAAATTGGATGTCCAGTTAAGGATTGTGATACTTTGTATGTAATCTTATGGTTCTATGAAACAAAGGAAAGTAACGCTTTTTGCAATCTATTTTGGGTTTGGTTAATAGATTTTTGGGTAATTATCCTTTGGTTTAACAAAAACCTTAACTTTTTAATTCAAATTTACATCGACATTATTTGATATATAAATTGGATGTCCAGTTAAGGATTGTGATACTTTGTATGTAATCTTATGGTTCTATGAAACAAAGGAAAGTAACGCTTTTTGCAATCTATTTTGGGTTTGGTTAATAGATTTTTGGGTAATTATCCTTTGGTTTAACAAAAACCTTAACTTTTTAATTCAAATTTACATCGACATTATTTGATATATAAATTGGATGTCCAGTTAAGGATTGTGATACTTTGTATGTAATCTTATGGTTCTATGAAACAAAGGAAAGTAACGCTTTTTGCAATCTATTTTGGGTTTGGTTAATAGATTTTTGGGTAATTATCCTTTGGTTTAACAAAAACCTTAACTTTTTAATTCAAATTTACATCGACATTTGATAGCAGTTGAGTTTTATGTTTTAGCACTGGATCCGAACTGAAAGGACGTGCTTTAAGAATTAAGATGATCTTTTTCTTTTGTATAACCTTGCACAATTGTGCAAGATAAGCAATGAATTTGAAAAGCCATATGGGGCTGCAGCTGGATGCTATCATAGCTGTTTAATATGAATTCTGCTAGTTCATATATCATGTTTTGCATTATGCATTCTTCCCTGACAGTTTATGCTATCTTTAACTCTTCATGTGACTTGGGGGGCTTTTTTAGTCTCTTTTCAACTTATTGGTTGTTGCCGACCTCTGTTTCTTTGGTTTGGTTGCCATGAGTGTATTTCAGTTTGTCCCCTTCTTTGGAAGTTTCAGATGTTGGCATGACAATCTAAGATAGGCTAACGGTTACCTTATACATTTCAGAAAAACACGGCACAGAGTATGGTGGCTTCACTGCCAATTCCACCACCCCCAAAGGAACCTAAATTCAGCTGTCCAGTTTGCATGGGCCCATTAGTCGAGGAGGTATCAACCAAGTGTGGTCATATTTTCTGTAAGGCATGCATCAAGTCTGCCATAGCTGCTCAGAGTAAATGTCCTACCTGTAGAAGGAAAATAAATATGAAAGACACATTCAGGATCTATCTTCCTGCTACAACTAGTGCTTGAGGTGCATTCTCTCTCTATTTCTCCGTGTTCATAAGCACTTGCGGAAACATGCTTCTTTGGGGACATGATATGTAGAGTAACGTGAGCTTACTACTTGACTAATTCATGCATCTTTTAGGGTTTGTTGATTGAAAAGCATGATTAGATAATGAACTGTTTAAGAGGGCATTTCTGTGGATGTGGAAACATTTCTTTTTGATTTTATTATAAATTTATATCTATAGTTGAAGAGTGTTATTTTTGTCTAGGTAGTAATGTAGAGCTCAATATAACAATTTAGCATCAAGAGAATTTCTAGAGTTTTGTAATTAGTTTTAGTGTCAAGGTGATTGAGATAATATGGTTTAAGGGATTTTCCCTTGGACCTGATTAAAAGAATTTTAGTTTCCTTAATGAAAGAAATTAAACAATTATGAGACATACAAATTAGATGGCAAGAGATTTGATTACTGATTAGGTATTACAATGTGTGTATTGGTTGACCAAAACTCTTGCTGTCTGGAACTTCTAGTCAAAGATGGAACAGAAATGGATTTGAACCTTTCTAAGATAGTGGGAAATGGGAATTGTCACTACAGTATTGGAGTTTGTGTATTGAAGTATTTCAGTCATCTGTATTCAGCCTGCAAGCAGGAGGCAAATCTGTAGATTGCTTCTATCGCAACAAGCAGAATCAGTTCCTAATATTGGAAGGAGTCAGCAGAGTCTTGCTGATGGTTGTTGCTGCAGAGACAACTCAAGACTTTTGTGATTATGCAGGGTGCACAGAGCAGTAAAGAACTCAGCAATGTAAATGGCGCAATTGAGAGATCAGATCATAATCAAAGAGCATATATATGCTGTTCAGATGGACATGGGTATGGTAGTAAGATATTAATTAAGAAAGGCTGGAATTTAGGGGTTTCATGGGGGACGACTAAGCAAGAAAAAAAAGGTTGGTCATAACTTACAGGAGCAGCAAAGATACTGAACCTGAAAGTCAAGATTGGGTTTGAAACAGAGCAAAAGCGCAAAAGACTTGAAAGTCAATTTATTATAAATGGAGCTCTAGGAGGGAAAGGAAAGGGACCACACAGTCAACTTAGATGATTTTTTTTATTAGTTGTCTTTGTTTGCCACTAATTTGTTATACAAGGGTGAAACTTTTGATGTTATGTTGGACTGTTTTTTTTTTTTTTCCCTTTTTTGCTTGTTCATATTTAGGCTGACTCAAATTTGTCTACCTGGGTTTTGCCCATTGGACACCGTGTCATAACTCGCTTTATATGAGAAAAGAAATATGTAGTGTATATGTGCATATATATAAATTGGTATGTAAACATGACAAGATATTATTGGGGTAAATGATGATTATATTTATTTACTAACAATGTAAAATAATATCTACGTACTATTATTCTCCAATGCGTCACTATTAAACTCAGCATTAGACGTTAGTTGGAAGTCAGAACCATATATCTTGTTTTTCTTTTTGCACTTACATTTGCATATTTGGGATTGAAGAGCCCCTTGGTATTGATATCATTTTCGGCAGTGCTGTTACTTTATCCCTTATGCATTTTAGTCAACTAGCAGATAAATGCTAATTCCTGCCTTATTACCCTTGATGTCCGTAACTTGACTATCTTTGATCGCTGAGGTGGTCCGACATGCTCTCCACCCTCTTTCGGGACTTGCAACTTATCAACATCATTATCATGTTTTCCACTCACTGGGAGTTAATGGTTCCATTTCATCCTTATCAGTGACTACATCATTGAAATATTTAATGTGTTAAGAAAGATTGATCTGGTGGCATTAATTTCGGAATCCAATGACAAAAGTCAATTTGTCGAAGAGGACTCTCGTTCGTTTTGTGACAAAGAAATTTGGGGATCTTTTGAGGGGGTGAATTTTCTAACTGCAATGTAAACTGATTTTGGCTGACGAACTCCTGACACTATTTAAGCATCCGTGACCATCATTATCATTTGATCCTGATGTAAATATCTTAGAGTTCAAGATTTTGGTGAATGGACTAAAATGTGACCTTATAATTTACTGATGTTCTTATAGCTAATAAGTCGTTGGTCTCTCTTCTTTAAATAGGTTTGTTCTCGCTGGAAGCTGTTTCATCTTTTACTGGGACCGAAGGTGAGATGTTCATATCGGGGAGATTACTTTAGAACGTCTTAAAAGGTTGCCGGCAATGGGAGATATGGTGGATGTTCTCTTTTTGGGAATTGTAGGCATTAGTTTGCTGAGAGTTCTTGAATGGTGGTTATGTTACTTCATAAAAATATTGAATCTTTTTTTCTCGGAAAATTATGAAAAAAAAATATATATATATGGTTTTAGGTCTCATATGGAGGAGATTTGTTGGTAAAATTATTATTGTGATGGAGTGACTTGTTTTTATTTTTTGCGGGCATCTATGGTCATGTTTTGGAGAATGACAACCATCATATATATATATATATTTAGAAAGCTGAATGAACTGCCCTAAGATTTCCCTGAAGTGCAAATAAAAAGTTATATCTGTTGACCCCGAAAAACGTAATGCAAATGTGGACAACAAATGTTGAGCCTATTCATGTCAATTCAAGCAAGTTTCGCCGCGGTTTGATCGGAGGACGGAACACGTGAATATCGGAGATGCTCAAAAGTGTTTTTAAGTATCGGCAGTAGTGATTAGGATGATTGCGTTAACAAACAATCATTGATAGAGCGTAAATAACTTTAAGATCAAATAGATAAATATAGAACAAGGAGGTTTTTTTGAGTGTTTCCTTGTATATTAGAATTGGTACTCATCTGATCATTCAATCCTTCACAATTTTTAGAGACCACCTATTTATAGTATTTTGGTTGATGTGGTGCTGTTCGTTGGATCAAAACTACATGACCTCACATCACTAAATTTATCATACAATAAATACATTGACATCAGATTAGTCATCTTATACAGTAGATTGACATACCTGACATTTTTTATTACAAACATTGGAGACTTGGAGCAGGGTCGGTTCTGTGATTTTCGGGGCTCGATGCGAACTCCCAACATTGGGCCCCCCAAATTAACGTAAACGTAAAATTCAACAGGATATTATGAAATATATTGCTAACTTTAGAAAAACAAACAAATATAAAGAATAAAAGATTTATATTATAAAGTAACAAAATCGA
>CAIGRB010058440.1:0-10410 GCA_903798255.1 Fraxinus quadrangulata
CCTGTTTAATTATTATTTTTTTAAGTTTTTAATAATTCATTTTATTACTCACATTCATTAGATTAAGACAATAATATATTTTTTAATCTTTACTTATTTTTAAAAGTTAAATTATTCAAATATATTTGATAAATTAAGGTTTTTATTATTTGTCATATTTCTTAGATAATCTTAGTTGTAATTTTCTATTAAAACAAATGAAATTTCATAGAATTTTTCATTTAAAATATAGAATTCTTCAATAAAAAAAATTAAACGGAGCGGAGTAGGGCGGGGCAAGATACTTGTTACCTGTACCTACCCCGTCCCGTTCCCGACCCGAATACTTGATTAAGTGAATAATCCTCGTCCCGTTCTAGGCAGGGCAACACAGATATTGGGTTTGACAGAATTTTTGGTCGTCCATGTAATCTCACAAATAAGGTTATATATTTAATTTTTCAAAAAGCAGGTATTTATTGTAAAAATTGAGTAATTTAAGTTTATTATTAATTTTTATGTTTCTCCTATTCTTTGAAATTAAAATCTAAATTTTAATATAAATCATAATCAACTTCTTAATCACACATTTCTTTAATTTCAATCAAAATTTATTAAAAGCCTAATTTTAATACTTACCAAGTTGGGCCGTAGTATTTTCATGAATCCGAATAAATGGGATAAAATTATATAAAATTTAATTTTTAAATTTAAATTCCTCTAATGTTTACTAACATACCTGTAAAGCTTTACGATGATGTGGAGAAGGAAAGATCATCCTTCATGTTTAGAATTTCTCCACTATTCTCATTCATACTCACTTTTTAACCATTTCATCTTCTCCACTGCACTTTTAGAAAGCAATATATCTCTGTGTTTTTGCATTTGCACCGAAGTCATCTCGTCATTGAAATCCTAACTACGCCAAACAATCAAATACATCAATTATAATTTTTTCGAACTTACATTAATTCATCGGATTTAGTATCCAATTCTATTCATATCACAATTTTCACAATCAAACCAATGAGGAAGATGTCACATTTAATACTTTTCCAATCACATTTGACTTGCTATTGAGCACGAGACATAGGCCAAAGTCAATCCAATTTTTTGTATTCATAATTAGGTAAGAAGGAGAACGAAATCATAAAGATAAACATGTCGTATTTTTAATTTTATAGACAATGGAGATACACAAATAGTGACGTGGACAAATATATTAGAGGTCACAAATAGCATTTACACAAATAGGGACGTGGACAAATACGATGAAGGTCACAAATTTTAGCATGTCATTTCATTAGTCGCATGGACAGTCATGTTAGAGGTCACAACCTCTTGTCAAATCGTTATTCGTATACATAGATAGTCGCATATTCAACCATTTTCTTTCCTCCTCCTCCAGCACCCAGAAAAAGGATGAGGTGACAAGAAAATAAATTTTGAGGCATCTGAGGTTAACGATGGCTTCTACACCAGGGCAGATGAGTGTGGTAGTGGCTTTTCTAGGCCTGGTTTCCTTCATTTTTGGAGTAATTGCAGAAACTAAGAAGCCGCCCGCTGGGGAAGCAATTACTGGGAGAGGAGTAGTCATCTGTAAATATCCATATGATCCATCAATTGTTTTCGGATATATTTCATTTGCATTTCTTGCAGCCTCCACAATTTCTGGATATTACTCTTTTACCCATACAAAGAGAAATCTATTCCACAAGCTGAATTCTTCTCCAACTGCTGGTGCTCTTCATTCTTCAATGTTGCATTGGCTACAACAGGCTTGGCTGCAACATTCCTATTATGACCTACAATCACAGAACAACTTCACCACACAAACAATATCCATTCCAATCTCGATTATGATTGTCCAACTGCTAAGACTGGTCTATTCGGTGGTGGTGCACTCTTGTCCCTCAGCGCGAGCCTTTTCTGGTTGGTGTCTCTGATGCTTGCTAACTATGTGCATGAAGACTTCTTCGAAGAAAGTTTAGGCTGAAGTGTAAGCTTTTAAGGACCATTCGACAGATGTTTAGCTTTAGATGCAGCCTCTCATTCCAAATCCAGAAATTGCAAGTATAATGACAGAGATTTGATATGTAATAAGTTGATCATTACTGATAAGTTGATCATTTTGCAGCCGAAATAAAAAATAAAAATAAAAATACAAAGATATTTGCGTAGATAAGTATGAAGAGAAAGTAATTACCCTGCTGAAAATTAGTTTCCAAATCGCACCCAATTCCCTCATAGGCCAAAAGGCGAATTCCAAAAACCTATAATGCACACAAGGATTTTCTCCCGATGGGGTGCTAGGTGGCCAGAAATTGAAGTCTAGCTCCTTTGAAGTGTTGGAGAATTTGTGTAGTGAAGTGTTGTTGAATTTGTGTAGCGAAATGGTTGTTTATTTAATTGACAAAGTAATGGTTAAGTTTAATTTACATGAGTGTAATTAAACTATATGTAAAATAGAAATGAAAAGAAAGAAAGTGAATGAAAAGAAATTCGAGCAAGTTATTAACACTTTTTCTTTATGACAAAATTACCTTGCAATGACGCTAACAGACTACGTCACTTATCTCCCAATATACAACAAGTACAACGTGTGGTAGAAGTACTTCAAACTACAAGAAACAACGAACTCGAACATTTTTTTCTTCTTTCTAACAAAAAAATAATTTTGAAATGATTTTTGGAGAGTTTTTACAAGAAATTTTGATGCAATGCTCAATGCAAATGATATAGGATGTATAATGGACGTTCAAATGGTCCTATTTATAGAAGATGAGAGATTATAAGTGAAGAGATACACCACAACACTCAACAACTTTTACAAAGGGAAGCATCACTTGATGTCCTTGGTCTCTCGCTCGAGCATCAATGACACATGTTCAATAGAAACATTTCGCCTGCCTTTTGCTCGAGCGACAGCTTCGCCGCTAACTAGGTGCTGGTCTGCTGCTCGAGCAGCAGTGCTATATGATTTTTTTCTTAATTCTCATTTTTTCTTCCAACTTTGGACCGCAATTTCTCATTCATCTGAAATTGATTTTAAAATTTCAAATATATTAAGAAGATCTACTCGACAAGTAGAACAAGTCTATTTATTTTTACAATTTGACTCTCAGATTAAGTCCGAATATTTGATCGAAATTGACACAAAGTCACTTTCCACGTTTTTATATTTAACCAAAATTTTCAATTTTTAAACCTTGAATGAAAATTCAAATATGTTCGTGATAAGCGAAAATATGATGCATCGTAGAGTGAGAGAGACAGAAAAAACACTACATCAGGTAAGGTAGCTTCCAGTTTTGAACATTCTTTAGTGAAATACTAACAGATTTACTGGCTAATTGGTGAACGTATTTATTGAACCTAGATATGTCAACGAACCCAACTGATTCGAGCCGAGTTGAGCCACAAGTCGAAACTCAAAGCTCCGGCCAGGCTCGAGCAAAACATGTCCGAGTTTTTTTAGGCCCGAGTCGAGCCAGCAAATGCTCGGCCAAAAAAAGGAGGCTCGGTCCAAGCTTTAGCGGGTCGAGTTGAGTCGTGTTTTTTTTTTAATTCGTTACAAATCTATATTTTTTTATAATGTATTTAAAATACTAAATATTAATATATAAAAAAATGCATTTAAACTTAAAAAAGAATTAATTTTTTTTATATTACTTAATCATGGGCTGGTGACGAGCCACGGGCCGGCCGGGCTCAAGTCGACGCCCCAAAATAGGGCTTGGCCAGAGCCCGAGCCGACGAGCTTTTTTGTCATCCCTATTTGAACCGTTCAGTCACTGGTATAAACCAAGACAACAATACTCACACAAATGTCTTTCCTCAATCGTTCATAGTTCTCATGATTTTCATTTTGGCCTTGAACCATTATTGAGTTTCATAAGTGTTTAGAAAATTTCAGTTTTAAACAATTTTCGTTGAGGTGGCCTCACCTTACACTTATATATGTGACCTCCTATTAAAAGTACTTCGCGTTACTCCACTTGAGTTAATCAAGATATATGAATCATTTAAAATATATAATAACCTTTAACATTCTATAGAAAACACTTTAATTATTATATGAATGAGTTATGAAATATTTTCCTAAGTGCTTTATTGAATTTTTATAATTTAGTTGTCCCCTTGAACCAATATCTTGGAATCTCCAGTCAACAAGATAAGATTACCATTACAAAAATTCATACATTTTAAGCTTTAGTCTCATTCATTTTGATAGGCAACATACTTGATCTTTCGGTAAACATTTCGTAAGTGGATCAGCGATGTTCTCCTTTGACTTCACATAATCTATGGAGTTGATACCTTATAGATCAGTTGTTTAATGGCATTGTGTCTGCGACGTATATGTCTAGACTTACTATTATACATGCTGTTTTGAGCATTTTCAATAGCTGATTGACTATTACAATGTATACCAACTGCAGGTACCGGCTTAGGCCAATATGAAATCTAAGAAATTACAAAGTCATTTTGCTTATTCTCCAACTTTGTCCAAAGGAATAAACTCTGATTACATTGTTGATTTATATACATTTGCTTTGTTGAGTTTCATGACACAACATCTCCACTAATGATAAATACATAATCACTAGTAGACTTAGAATCCTTCATGTTGGATATTCAATTCGCATCACAATACTCTCCTAATATCGCGAGATATTTTGTGAAATGTAATCTATAGGTTAAGGTATACTTCAAGTACCTAAAAATCATTGTTAAAGTCTTCCAATGATCATGACTTGGATTACTTGTAAATCTACTATGTTTATTCATAAACAAATGCGATATCTGATCGAGTGCAGTTTGTAATATACATTAGACTGCCTATAACATGTAAATAATTTAGTTGAGACACATTCATTCGTATTTTTTACTAAATGTAAACTTGTGTAAATAGGGGTTTTCACAACAGTTTCCTCAAGCGTATAATATCTTTTAAGTACACTCTCAATGAAATTGGGAAAATATAATTTCTTCCGATGTTCTAGAAATCTTAATCCTTAATATCACATCAGCCACACCTAAATCTTTCATATCAAAATGTTTTGTTAACATTCTATTAGTGTTTAGTATTATTTTGTGATTATTGCTCATTATCAACATGTTGTCTACATATAAATATACAATCACATAGGCTTTCGACGTATGTTTTATATATACACACTTGTCACACTTGTTTATCTTAAATTCATTAGACAATATCATTTTTTCAAAAATTTGGTGCCCTAATTTAAGAGTTTGTTTCAATCTATACAAGGATTTAACTAGTTTACAAACATTTTGTTTGATTAGGAGAGACGAACCATTTGGGTTGTTCTATGTATATCTCTTCTTCTAACCCACCATTTAGGAATGTTCGTTTTTACATCCATTTGATAAATTTCAAAGTTATGTAATGCCGCAATTGCAATTATCAACCTTAACTAAGTAATTCTAGTAACGAAGGAGTATGTATCAAAGAAGTCGAGTCTTTTCTTTTGTCTATATCCTTTGGCAAACAATCTAGCTTTATATTTGTCAAGGGACCCATTCGGTTTTAGTTTATTTTAATCCATTTAAGGTAAATCAATCAACTTTCAAGTATGGTTTTGCATTATAAAACCGATCTCGCTGTTGATAGCTTATTTCCAATGCAATATTTCTGATATGGACATTATTTCGTCGAAAGTTTTTGGATCATTTTCCACCATGTATTCTAGAAAATCTGGGCCAAACGAAGTAGATGTTCTAGTTCTTTTACTACGCCTTGATTCTTCCTCGTTTGAAGTGTCATTTGTAGTTTCATAAGTTTTTCTATTTAAACTTGTATTTTCTTTGTCTTTGTATGGAAAAACATTCTCGAAGAATGATGTATTTTTCGATTCAATTATGGTTCCTTCATATATAAATTTTAGATTTATGTGCAAGGAAATGATATACACTTATATTATTGGCTTATTCAATAAATATGCAATCAATCGTCTTAGGATCGATTTTCACTTGTTTAGGTTTAGGTAATTTAACTTTAGCCAAACACCCCCATACTTTCAAGTGTTGGTAGGAAGAATGATAGTCTTTTCATAGTTCATATGAAGTTTCTTCCATTTTTTTAAGGGATATCTTATTAAGAATGTTATTTGTCGAAAAATAGCTTTCCCATATAAGTTTTGGGGTAAGCCCGAACTATCAACATTGCACTCATCATCTCTTTAAGTGTTCGATTTTTGCATTCAACAATACTATTCGATTGAGATGAGTAAAATGTTGTTGTTTGATGAATGATTCCATGTTCGAAACAATATTCTTCAAATGGTGCCACATATTTATCACCTATATCCTTACGAATATTTTTTATTTGTTTAACAAGTTAATTCTCAACTTCCGTCTTATAATGATTAAGTATATTTAAGGTTTCATCTTTACTTCGTAATAGAAAGAAATAGCAATACTTTGTACAATCATAAATGAAATTTATAAAATATTTCTTACCACCTTTAATTTGAACGAATTTCAAATCATATATATCACTATGTATTAATTTTAAAGGTGTCGTGCTCATTTGAACTGAGTGATAAGGTGTTTTAGCCAACTTTGCTTCAACATATACTTCACATTTAAGATTATTATCAATCTTAAATGTCGGAATTAAACTTTGATTCATAAGTTTTTGCATAGATTCGTAATTAAAGTGTCCTAATCGACAATGTCATAAACAAGACAACTCAAATATATAAATAGAATTGAAATTTTTATTCATAATGCATTTTGATACAATTGTAAGGACATTCATTTTAAACATTCATTCGCTAAAATAACACTTACCAACATATATCATTTTTGATAAGTACTAACTTGTCCGATACAAATACAAGTTTAAAGTTGTTCTTGCTAAGTAGAGACCCCAAAATAGGATCTTGTAAATGTTTGGCACATGGAGAACATTATTGAGGACTACTTCTTTTTCGAAAGTCATTTTCAATGTAATTATTTCAAAACTTTCGAACTTGCAGAGTTCCCGTAAACAGTTGTTCTCCTTTCAATTCATGAAAGTTTGAGAACATGACCTTGTCTACACAATTATGAAGAGTAGCATCAGTATCAACCCATCAATCCCTTAGATTACCAACCGTGTTGCATTCAGAAACAATCATAGATAAACTCATCTCTTGAACCCCTTTAGAAATAGTGTCTCTTTCAACTACATTTGCTTGTGCAGTTTTCTTTGACTTTTGACATTCATTTGAACGATAATCGACTTTTCCCACAATTGTAACAATTGCATTTGAACTTCTTGACATTCTTGGAGTTGTCTCTTCTTGGTGCATCACCGGAAATTTTGCACTTCTTGTTTTTGACATTCGAACCAATTTCAACAAAATTCGTTCCAAGTTGGACAGTAGATTTTCTTTCGATGTTTTGATTGTCTTCTTCAATTTTCAAACGGACTATCAATTCCTCCAAGTCAATCTCTTTACATTTGTTCTTAGAGAATTCTTGAAATCTCTCCACATATAAGGGAGTTTCTCAATAATAGCTGCAACTTGGAAGGATTCACTTAATTTCATCTTTTTCTTAAGTCATGAAATAGAACTTGAAGTTCTTATACTAACTTATCATGATTTTGGAGTCTACTTTTTGTAGTCCAAAAACTTGCCGATAATGAATTTCTTTGTTTCGACATCTTAGGTCTTGTACTCTTCTCCAATGAATCTCATAGGTAATTGGTCAAGACCATCGAACTATACACTCCATAAAGTATATTATCCAATACATTTATAATGTAATTTTTGTAAAAGAAATCCGAGTGCATCCATGCATCCAATGTAATAATTGACTCACGATTATTTTTCCCTGTATTGGTCTCGTTTAAGAATTTTGCCAAATTCAAAGTAGTAAGATAGAACAATATCTTTTGTTGCCATATTTTTAAATCCACACCTCCAAACTTTTTCGATTTTTCTCATGTGAGATATGAGACTTTGATATTTGTAAGCCAAGGGGGAAATCACATGGTTTGTACCATTCGTTGTTTGACTAGAAGTAGTCTCAACGGTAATCATTTCTATTACAAACAAAAGTTCAATGAACAAAATGAAAGAAAGAAATAGTATACAAAGTCTTATTCTAAAGATTAAGAGAAGTAATTTGTTTTGAACAAACAACCACAAAATTTGTCTTAAGATTGTTAGAGAATGTGTTGTGAAATGATTGTTTGTTTAATCGACAAAGTAATGGTTAAATGTAATTCACATGACCGTAATTAAACTCCATGTAAAATAGAAATGAAAAGAACATAAATCTGAGGCAAGCGATTAATACTTTCTCCTTAAAACAAAATTGTCAATCAACGGTGCTAACAGATTGTAGCACTTGTCTTCTAAAATACAACAAATAGTAGAAGCATTTTAAACCACAAGCAACATCGAACTTGAACAATTTTTTGTTGTCTCTATAAGAAGATGAGAGGTTGTGAGTAAAGAGACAAGCCCCAAAACTCAACGACTTTCACGACGGGAAGCATATCTTATTGTCTCTAGTCTATCGTTGATCTCTCACTCGAGTGCCAGCGACAACTGTTCAATAAAAACTTTTTGTTCACCTGTCACTCGAGTGATAGCTTCGTCTCTAACTAGGCGTTAGTCTGCGGCTCAAGCAACATTGCTATATGATTTTTTTTCTCTCTTTTTCTTCTTTTTTTCTTCCAACTTTGGACATCAATTTTTTATTCATCCGGAATTGATTTTGAGATTTCAAATATACTACGACATTTACTTGACGAGTAGAACAAGTTAGTCTATTTATTTTTATAGTTTGACTATCGAATCAAACTTGAATATTTGATTAATATTGACACAAAGTCACATTTCAAGTTTTTATACTTAACCAAAATTTTTAATTTTTAAATCAAATTCCAACATGAAGCTTAATTTTTCTTTAACCTTGTCATTCACTTTTGATCATGTCCAAATTGGTCCTTCAACTTATAAATTCATCTACTTTGGTCCCTCAACTTTGAAGTTCTTCACATTTGATCCTCCCAGTTTCACAAGATTGCAAGTTGGTCTCCTCTTTAAGGTTTTTATACGCTTCTATTCCCTTATCTCCACATTTTGTCTAGGTTTGGCCCGGATTTTCAAACACGAATAACTTTCGATCCACAAATTCAAATTACAATCCACTTTTTCTTTTTTCTTTTTTTTCCTTTTTGCATTGAACTCAAAATAATCTCTATTCAATGGTTTATTATTTGTTCTATAAAGATATGTGATTTTCTCAAATGCTCCGCACAGAAGTTTCTAGTTTTACACCTTTGGTCTTTTATGCTTAAAATCTTTTCCTTTTACTTATTTAATCTTCTATTTGGGATTTTCGACAAAAGAAATATATATGTAATTTTGAGTAAAAGTCCACCTAAATAAACAATATTCAGAAAGTTTAAAATTTTAGACAAAGGTGTAAAATATACTCATCACATTTGTAGTATCCGATGACCTCTTTTAATGTACAACAATCATGGTTGGTGCACACCTTTATTTACGTTCATCCACATGTCAAGCTATGATTCGACAGTTTAAAAAAATAACTATTTTCCTATTCAATCAATTTTTGACAATTATGTGAGTGTCAAACATGATGTACAAATTCAATGTACAAATGACAAAGTCCTTTAATGAAATGTTCCATTTGGTTTCACAACAAAAAAATATTAAAATGAATAAAAATACTTTGATTATTCATACTAATGGGCAAATTTTTGCATCAAATGAAATAAGGATCATACTATATGTACATAAATATTGATATATAGGTTTACACCTATGTGTGTTAGCAGATTTTAGTATATTGATTTTGACAATATCTTTTCAATCAACTGTCAGATTTTTGACACATAAGGGTGTGGCAATCAAGGCATACATTTTGTGTGTAAAAGTAGTTTAATTCATGAATTAATTGATTACAAGTCCAAACTAACTATATGTCAGCTTAAATTGGTATAGCTAATATTCACCACCGTCTTTGTAGTTAAAAAGGTTAAATTTGACCACGACTAAACATATTGTCGTAACATCGCGACAAAGTAAGACGGATTTTTTTAAACACTAAATGAAATCTGACTTGTTAGGTTGATTATACGGTCCGAAACAAATTGTCACTACAAATTGCGAAGTTGTCCATTTTCGAACTCACCTATGATAGTTTTTTCACGTACACAAATGCATTGAATAGGTCATCGTGAGTTCTTCGAACTGACAAGAAGAAACATCAACCCTCCGTTTGGGAAGAAGTTTTGAAATGCTTAATTTACAAATAAATAAAAATAAATAGCGTATCAGTGGATAGTACTTTTGAATTCATCGAAATGAAATTTGACTATTAATAAATTATATATAAATATTGTCTAGCCTACTTTAATAATTAATAGCACCACCTCTA